>OY735241.1:33260899-33365899 GCA_963457665.1 Thysanoteuthis rhombus
TATATTTTATATATATATATATATACATTATATTTTATATATATATATATACATTATATTTTATATATATATATATATTATATATTATATTATATATATATATCATATATATATATATATGCTTCTAAGTATTTGAACGAAACAGATATTTTGCTTCTAATCAATTGGTTTCAAGAGGGAAAAACAGGAGCATTACACTAGAAGAATCAAAATCTTATTTGGAATCTAGATAACAAGGCATAAATTATTAAATAGAAAAAAAAAGCTTCTTTTCCAACCCTTCTGAAATCTCGTTCAGAATCGATCAAGCAGATTGAAAAGGCATACTCACATTGCTATTTGGAAGAGTTTCCAAACTAGTAAGATTATTCGGATCCCACCCTGCTGCAAACTAAACCTTGAAAATTTTATAGAAATGACACATTACAAAGAATGGTTATTGCTCCAAATGGGTCACATTTTGATTGAATATTGACCGTTTTTTTTTGTTTGTTTGTATCATCGATTGTTTAATTATTTGAGGAAAAAAATAACACTTCATTTGTACCAACCTAATATTTTGAACGTCTTAAAATGAAAAATTTAGTTTTCCAAATCTCTGCACGTTCATGTGTTTTTCAGAAATTGAAATTTATAACGTCAGATCCAGACAAACAGAAGAGCTTATGCAGAGATCTAGATATTTCCAAACAAGCCAACAGTCAATATACGGTCAAATTCTATGGTGCTTTACTACATGATGTAAGTACAACTGAATGTCTCTTTACTACATGATGTAAGTAAATGTGAATGTCTCTTTCCTACATGACGTAAATAAATGTGAATGTCTCTTTTCTACATGACGTAAATAAATATGAATGTCTCTTTTCTACATGACGTAAGTAAATCTGAATGTCTCTTTTCTACATGACGTAAGTAAATCTGAATGTCTCTTTTCTACATGACGTAAGTAAATCTGAATGTCTCTTTTCTACATGACGTAAGTAAATCTGAATGTCTCTTTTCTACATGACGTAAGTAAATGTGAATGTCTCTTTTCTACATGACGTAAGTAAGTCTGAATGTCTCTTTTCTACATGACGTAAGTAAGTCTGAATGTCTCTTTTCTACATGACGTAAGTAAGTCTGAATGTCTCTTTTCTACATGACGTAAATAAATGTGAATGTCTCTTTTCTACATGACGTAAATAAATGTGAATGTCTCTTTTCTACATGACGTAAATAAATGTGAATGTCTCTTTTCTACATGACGTAAGTAAATCTGAATGTCTCTTTTCTACATGACGTAAGTAAATGTGAATGTCTCTTTTCTACATGACGTAAGTAAGTCTGAATGTCTCTTTTCTACATGACGTAAGTAAGTCTGAATGTCTCTTTTCTACATGACGTAAGTAAATGTGAATGTCTCTTTTCTACATGACGTAAGTAAATGTGAATGTCTCTTTTCTACATGACGTAAGTAAATGTGAATGTCTCTTTTCTACATGACGTAAGTAGATCTGAATGTCTCTTTACTACATGATGTAAGTAGATCTGAATGGCTGACAAAAAGCTAAACCAAATTCTCTTCCCATCAAATATTGACCAGATTTTTGGCTAAATTATATCTTCCATCAATTCAAAAGTTTCCAGCATTTTTTTATTTTTTTACAAATATTTTATTCATGTAGATCCAAAATATAATCATTCGGTCAATGTATCCCCCTTAGCATACAATGATATTGAGCCACTGTTCAGCTAGATTCTGTTACCCATATTACAGCATTCAAATAAGCCAATTGCTCATTATAGCTTTCCCCAGTAAAAGTTTGTGCGGATTCCAGCAATTTAAAATAAATCCTTCTCTTTGACCAATTATATACAAACAATGATTTATGTTTTTAGATTGAGATGTTGAGGGTTCTCTTGGATCCATTCAACATTTTTTATTTTATTTTGGATTCTCATAATAAATCTATTTTTCATCATTAGGAACTATCTTGTCTGAAAATTAGTCTTCTATATCGAGAAAGACAAGTGTTTGAAATCTGACTGATGTTTCCTTCAGTAAATTTATGTAGAACTCATTTTTGTATCTTCTGAATTTTCCCGAGACATATAAATGATGGTTGATAGCAAAAGCAATTAGGAGCTGAATAAACTTCAAATACACTTCTATGTTTTCCCTAATATTGTGCAAAAGATAATGCTGGGAAGTTTTCCTCAACCTAAAATGAATACGAATAAATACCTAAAATGTAAAATTAAGATTAAGAATTCCACATAAATATGAAATTAGTTCAGAAATATCTAGCCATTGAATATTAATGAAAAAATTATCTATACAAGGCAATGGTGCATCAGTCCCTTCGAAGTACTCCGTTTGTAACCTCTCACTCTTATCCCTTCTTCTTTTAAAAACAATCTGCAAAGTCCTCTATCAAGGTCACCATCTATTGCCTTGTGTTCTTGTCCATGGTCTGGAATCTCTTTGGGAAAATCCAGAAGTCACTGGTTGCCAATACAATAACATCATTTATTATATTTGACTTCGCAGGGTGACGTTTGGATTTGTATGGAAATCATGGATTTATCCCTGGAGAGATTCTATTTGCAAGTCAAAGATTTAAACCAAAACATTCCAGAAGACTTCTTAGCCAAAGCTACGTTTTCAGTAAGTATAATCTATTGAACTGATCCAAAATTTTGTTCTAATTTTGTAACTAGATAGCATTAGGATCATTTTGCTTCAACTAACTTTATTAAAAAAGATCGCTTTTCATTGTACTGAGGCGGCCAAATCATCTCAGATATATCTGTTCTTGTAAGATCAATGAAATTAAGTGTCATTGAGTCTGATCATTACCCAGATGGGTGACCATCTGGGAATACCAAGTGCCCTATGTAGCAGCAAAATTGCAATGTGGCAGTCTTGGCCTATGCTCTGCTGCCAATTTCTGGAGCATCTTGTCAAGCTGACACTGGACTGTGCATCCAGTTTTCCTTCACACACACACACGCTCAATGTGCTTTACTAAGTGCCACAATACTTGTATTAAGTGGTAGGGATCATCATCAAGTAGGCATTTCTAACTTTGAAAATGGAAGAATATCTGTACCTTGCAGAAATTTATCATCGTAGCTGTTGTACCAGAACTATCTAAAAAAAAAAATAGATCTTTTGACTAAAATCATCTTGAAAAAATAGATCTTTCATCTAAAATCATCTTGAAAAAGTAGATCTTTTTGTCTGAAAATAATCTTGAAAAAAATATATCTTTCGTCTAAAATTATCAGCACAAGATTTGAGCATTGTTGGTTCAAAAATTACCATAGGGACCAAAAAAAAGATTTAAAAAAGAAAAATCAAAAACAAAAAGTATTCGTAGATGGTGCTTAGTCGTGTACTCATGTAAAGGTTGTTGTCCCAAAAATGTGCCCGGAGACACACACGCACATAGAAACCCATATAAGCACAGACACTCAAAGACAGAAAAATCTGTTGCCCACTTGGCTGTTTGGTCAGCCATTTGTAGGGCTAAAGTGATTTGTTAAGCAACATTTTTGGCAGATTATGCTTTTTTTTTTTTTTTTTTTTTTCTTTTTTTGTTAGATAAAGTTATTTATGTGACAAAGGCAAGGAGTTTATAGAGAAGGTACTGTAAAATATCCAAGCTATCAAAAGTGGTTTTTGAAGTTTTGTACTGGAGATTTCTTGCCAAACAATTGTTGGACAGAGGTTGATAGCGATTAAATCAGGACATTAATTGGTTATGTTTGTTCCTTTGATGTGTAGCTTCCACAAAAGTTGAGCATAGACCATATTTTTGTGAACACAATCAACCATCAATGAAATCAGTCTTTATCCAAGGAGGTGAATTTTAAAAGCTTAGCTTAGTCTAGTGCAAGCCCAAATTTAAGGAAATGAAGATAGGAAGATTGTATAGAGTTGATCCTCCAAGCTAGTCAGAACTGCCTGTCTTCCTTGAAATTTCATTGGAAATTCTGGCTTGAACATGCAACCCTCTTAGCCATCGGGCAGATCCAAATTCATCTAAGTTTTATCCAAATGTCTATTCTATTTGGCCGTTTTGAAAACTAAGACAACATTGAACTGGAAAGCCCTTTAAGAGTGAATGCCTCTGCCAGTGTAGACTAACTAAAAACTGAATGAAAATCAGTTCATTTATAGCTAAGAGGCAGGGGAGTTAACTATGCAAGTTTCAATTTTCCACACTTTTGGACTATTTCCTTACCATGTGAAAAAATATTTTACCAATTGGAAAAAAATTCCTGGATCTGTACCCAAATTTGATCAATTCTTCTTATCTGTCAATATGTCATTGTCCAAACCTTGTACTCTGGAAACATATTTCTAAGAGGTTATTTGGACCTGAGAAAAATTTGCTGACTGTATTAGACGTTATGTTGATGGGTAGTTAACTCTTCCTCTTCTTTTCCGAGGTCCTTGGGAAACGGTAAGCAGGCGGGTTAATGCCTAAAAATATCTCCAAATAAAACAAAAATTCCTGGAACTATTTCTAAGTTTGATCACTCGGCCCATGACTCCTTGTTCTGGAAAATCTCATTGAAATTCATTGAGAACTTTTTTTAGATATTGCGTAAATAAACAGACATAGTTGAATACATATACCTCTCCCAACTTCCAAAATCTTCTTTAATCTTGCTTAACTCCCTCAAATTCTCCTTTTCAGATTGTTAATGGATTAATGTATCTTAAGGAGTCACTTAGGATAATCCATCGAGATGTGAAGCCGTCAAATATTTTGCTCAACTCTGATGGCGTCATACGTATCTGCGATTTTGGTATTAGTGGACCGCTTATCGATTCTGTTGCCAAAACCAAAGATGCCGGATGCAAAGCGTATATGGCTGTAAGTTGGCTCTTTCTCAGCCTTTTTTTCATCTTTTTAAAGTATATTTCTTGAAGTTCCCTTTCAAAAGTATATTTTATAACATCTTTCTTTCAAGTACATTTCTAATACTTTTTTTAAGTATGTTTTTAAATACCTTTTCATGGTATATTTTGTAAACTCTTCAATTCATATAAAAGATTTGAATGTTAATATCATGGTAAATAAATAATGATTAAAGTTAGTTCTTTTGAGCTTCAGGTAAATTTTTTTTCATTGGACAACCATAGCTATCAAAAATGGTGACGGGTTCTATCCTTTTTTTCTTTTATATATGTGTGTGTGATTTTTTTTCTAGAGTTCCTGGACATATCTTTTTGTCTAAGGACTTGAAAATTGGCATCGGTACTCCATTAGACCCCTTCTAAAAATTATGTTTTTTTTTCATTTTTGGGGAAAAAAGCTTTCTTGACCTTTTTGGGGTTCTATTGGCTGGATTATTAATAATTGTAGATTCATCAGAATTTAGCTGTTTCTAAATGTTTTTTTATTTCTATTTTAGAGGTTTTCCCATGGAAAACACCACAGTGATATCAAAGATAAAATTTATTCTGACCATATTTATTTCTTGATGGAAATTTTTTTACATGACTTCAAATTTTAATGCTATGGTTGTTCAATTATTGACTGTGATGGCAGGTTTCCATCATTTTTATGCTATTCCCAGAGATTTACTGTCATTCAGGAGCAGTATCAAGCGGTTCATGAATTCAAAAGTTCTTTTTATATCATTCAAATCCTTTTTGCTGTTTATATCTTCCAAGTCTTTTTTGTCTTGCATTTGCTAAGTTGCCATCAATATAGTGAAGACAAGGTTACGGATGGGCCAGTAGTTCCAAAGCTGAAGTGAAAATGAATAATACTATCATCACCATCAGCCTTTTAATGTCCATTGTAGGACACAGACCTTCCCCCCCGACTTGCAAGACCACTCAGTCGTCGGTATTGTGGAATCAATATTCTCTGAAATTCTATAATGCCATCTGATTTTTTCCTGTTACAATTCTGCATATGATCTCGGGGGATTGTTGTAAGTCACGATGTCCAGTAATTGTCTGATATTCCAGACTACATGACCTGCCCATTGCCATTTGAGTTTTCTAATAGATTTTATGATATCTCTGACTCTTGTTTTTTCTGATATATTTTGCTGTTTTGTCATATCTCTGTTATGTTAAGCATGATTTTTTTTTTCCCGTGTATACTGCATAATTCTTAGTTTGAGAGCCAGTCTTTGGTAAGGTTCCATGTTTTAGCTCCCCAGGTGATTATTGGGAGGATGCATTGGTTGATAAAAAAGATCTCCTATAGGTTAGGGAGCCAAGTTCAATATTTGACAAAGAAAGTTTTCATTCTCTTCACTCTAAAGCCCTTGGGAAATACATATACACATCTCTTCCCTCCAGTCAACAGATCATAGAATAGAATAAGGTTAATATTATTTGTATGCTTTTAGAAATTACTTTTCTTTTTTTTTTTTTTTTTTTTTTTTTTTTTTTACAAATTTTAGCCTGAACGAATTGATCCGAAATTAAGTTGTCAAGTTTATGATACAAGATCTGATGTGTGGAGCCTCGGTATTACTTTGGTGAGTTACCGTGAATTCAATTTTTACATTTTTTTTTGAAAAATCTAATTAGTTTAAATCTTCAAATTTTCTTATCATTTTTCATTGTTTATCTTTTTACTTATACACATTTCATTGTTAGTCTGAGGGTAAATACATAGGCCGCTCTGAAAGTATCCGACTTTTATCATTATTGAATAAAGTATTGTAACACAATGTATTTATTAAATTTTATCATCGTCTCAATTTTTAGTTGTCATACAATTTCAGGCCATTTGATTGGAAAGTTTCATTAACACTACCAGTTCTCATACATTAACAATATCATGGCGCAGAGATTCGGTCATGAGGAGTTATTTGAAATGTATGAATTGGCTTCCTTAAAACCATGAAAAGTCTTTGTGCCAAATGGTTAAGACAGTCAGTTGTAAAATGGACTCTGTCACTGACGGTGTGAGTTTGATTCTCACCAAAGGTTTAGTCTTTATTTCTGATTGAGCTGTTATTCATTGTCATAGAAACAATGACCTGAATTGAAAAGTTGTATAAAGACAAATAAGAATTAAGATGAACGTGAAGACTAATAAAATTCATTAGAAATGTCCTCCTCAGGACTGTGGCACCTTAATCCGCTCCCAAGTACTCCCCTTGGGATCTTAAAAATTTATCCTAGCATCCCCTCCACATTTTACAAAGTTCAGGAACATCATCGGCTGCCTTGGTATGTTCTCTGAAATTTCCTCTCTAACATCAATGATTTAAAGTTTGGGAAAAGTTAGAAGCTCTAGGGAGCCAAATTCAGACTATATGGGGGAGGGGTCTAACAGACCTAGATGATATGATGTTTTAATAAAAAAACCTTGATGCATATTCGTTGAGCTACTTACTCGTAATGTGATGTACTCACAGTACACAAGCTCACTTAATGGCATCTTACTGCCAACTGATTAAGCCCATAAGAGAGTGTCTGTTCACACATGTGCCGCAAAGTCCTCACTAACTGGTTGCCAAGTTATATGGAGGCCACATTACAGGTTCTCAAGATATCCGAAATGGATGGATACTTTCTGGGCAGATCTCGTAAAAAAAACTAAACAAAAAACAAAGTTGTAGTTTTAATTGTAATTTTCTGAGTTTTTATCTGAACTTCTGCTTGGACTGAATACTCTCCAGCAGTGAGCAAAATGCATCAATATGGAAAATGAGTCTTGGGTGGGATTTGAACCAACACTCTTTATGGAGGATTCCTGCTTGCCTGCTCGACCAAATTGGTCATAAAATAAATGTATTGATTCATAATAATTCATCTTGTAAAAAAAAACAAAAAATTTACTTTTTTGTTAGTTATTTTTGGCTCTTGAGGTCATCTTGATTTTGTCTCGATCATTCAATTGGCTGCACGATGAGTGGAACAGAGCCTTTTAATCTCTCTGTAATTAGTTCTTAGGTACTTGCTGCAGTAACTACTATAACTACTATAACCATTATCATTTACTCGCAAATGGCTCTTGCTTTACTAACAGTATACCTAAAACTCTTCTCTGTATCAGTATGTTTACACAGTAATTTGAAAGGTTAATGTAGGGTATTGTTAACTAATTCTCTTGTATTCATTTTGGATGAAAAAAATTAAATTCACACATAATAATAGCAGCAGCAGAAGTAGTAGTCGTGGTTATATCATCAGCAGCCATCAAAACGAACACACATACAAACAGAGCACAGAACAGCTAAATTTGTGTGTTTGTTTTATCCCTTATCTTTAATGGCAGCAGTAGTAGTTGTAGTTGAATTATCAGCAGCCATCAGAATGAACACGCGCACACACACAGCAGAACATCTGAATTTGTTTGTTTGCTACTTCTGCGTCTTCTCTGTTTGTTGTCACGCTAACTGACAGTTCACAAATTATCTATCCACAATTGAAGAAATCTCTATATGCATTTATGCACTGTTATTGATTGACAACTGGCCATTGCACAAAGTTGACATTCACCTGATATATTAGTCAGCACACAAGGCAGTGTGGTGTTGAGTTTAAAGTTTTTTTGTTCTTGTCGGTCTATAATTTTTTGGGAAATCCAATGAAAATCATTGAAAATAACAAATCATAAATATTCTATCTAAAATTTTTAAGCTAATTTAGATATAAAATATCTAAATAGTCAATACAGTTATCCCTTACTAGTTGCGGGAGTTAAAAGTGCAAATGTGTTAAATCTGTATATAAGTTTCACTGAGATCCTACCAACCATTTTGTTCGGCAAAAAAACGTAAACCTTGTACTGTGGAACTTTCAAGAAACAAACAGTTTAGCATTCCTTAATTGTAAATATACAAATAGATAAACAAATACAGTAAAGCATAGAGTAAAAGACAAACACTTTAGCAATCCCAAATTGTAAATATACAAATAAATGAGTGAAAAAATATACAGATAATCAACAAAAACCATAAATTTCATAAAACTACAGCCAATTGGAAAAAAAGATTAACGTCTTCAATACTATTTGATTGACTAGTGTAAAACATTTTTCGACTGATTATCTCTTGGTTCATAATATTTGCATAGATAACTTTTAGTTGATAATTGTCTACTTTTTCCCCTTATTAGATTCTTGACTTTTTTTTTCAGTTGGAAGTAGCAACATGTTGTTACCCTTACAGACTTTCAAACAACCCATTCGATCTAATCAGGCAGATTGTTAACGATGACCCACCAAAATTGCCAAAAGGAAAATTTTCTATGAACTTTGAAAACTTCACAGAAAGATGGTAATTGTTCGGATTTCTTACATGAAACATTGTTAATTGTTATCAATTTTCGACTAATATTTTTTTCATCTCATTTCTCTTGCTTTACACCTTGTAGTCATAGTCTTGGTTTTCTGAATTTCTTTTTAGATGAAACATTGTCAATAAGGGGGGGATGCAATAAACAATCATTTACCTATGATTATAACCAAATTTGTACCATTTTGGGAGTGATTTTCGTATTTAATATAAGTTGAATTCTTTTAACCAAATACTTTATTAATTTTACCACTTTTTACCTTCATCTTGATTTCATGTTGATTTTTAAAAAATCCAGAACTAAGTTATCAAAATCAATATAATACTTGGTCTTAATACCTCATTTAGTAATTAAAATAAATAATCAAATTGCTTTACTAATACTGCTAGAGCTAAAACAGAAAAAAACTGAAGAGCAGTCAAAATCAATAAAAATATTGTTTTAGTTGATATGCAAAATTTTTTCAGACGATTCATCATTCGTTTCTCTTTTTCAGTTTAGAGAAAAAACAGCAGCATCGATTGAAGTACAAGGATTTGATAGACCATCCTTTTTTAGCGAGGGCAAACCAACTGAATTTCGATATGAAGGTATACGCCACGGAAATAATTGCCGAATACAAAAAAAAGCCGAATATATATGACAGTGAATGTTCTGAGCTGACCACTTGAATGTTAGAAAATGTTGAATATTGAGATGCATGTATGAGTGGTTTTTTTTTGGTTTTTTTTTAATATATATATAATATATATATATATATATTCAGTTTTATATATATAGATATATATAAAACTGAGTTTGAACTTTGGCTGGGCCAGCTTGTGTTCACTTCACACTAATGCCCTTGAGAAAGGCATGAAACCACTTCTTCCTGTGATCTGTGCCCTTGCCAGACATCTTAACAAATTTTTTTTTTTCTCTCTGATATAACATGATAATTGAAGGAGAAGAGAGTTGTTGAGTGAGCTCTTGGTGAATAACCTGCAACAAAATGCTGTTACCCTTTTTGTCAACCTTGGCAGGGTCCAGTCAATTTTTAAAAAATTAATGACCCCCCCCCCCTCCTCTTTCTTATGCTGATCTTCACACACTTTTTTTTCTTTTTTTTTTTTTTAAATAATCCTACGAGACTCCATGGACAGATATATCCCAAGGTTTTATCGCTGCTGGGATGTTTGTGTCCTGTTGATCTCTTAAAAGTCTGGTGGGATATATGTATCATGAGAAATAAACATGTAAAACAATCATCAAATGGTACGAATGCACCTACATTATATTATGTGGCCTGAGACATTCAAGTTATAAGGATAGGAAAGTCTGCCATGACTACATCGTTTGAGATGAGAGCAAGAGGAGACTTTATCCAAACGTTCAAGATTAGATAGTTTTACTAATCACAGAAAATCTAATGTTTAACAATATGTATAGGGACAGGAATTTTACAAGCTATTCCAAAAACAAAATTGCAAAAGTAAATTAATTTTTTTTTTTTCTCTCAAAGAAATACTGGAAACAGTTTACCATCTTATGTTTCAGTAAACAACAAAAAAACAAAACAAAAAAAAACACCTAGTATTGGTAATTTTAAATTTAAATCAAAAAATAAATTTATAGGGTTATTTTGGGAGTTATCTAAAATAGATTGAAGAATTTAAGAAAAATTAATAAATAAAATACGTACGGATAAACTTATAATTTTTTCAAGTTTCATACGTTATTATCAATTGGATTAAAGGTGTATTTTAACGTTGAATACACATTTTTTTATTCAATAAATAAATAAATCATGATTTTGGTTCTTAGAAATATGGAAATTTCTTTGATTTGATGATGAGGAAAAAAAAAACAGTCTCTGAACATTAATTGAGAATCAACGTTTTTTTGGCTTTTGAATATTTGAAATCTTTTAAAACCCTTTTTAAAAATTCAGTCGTTAATCCATAGACTAGAAAGTGGTCAGTGCAATACTTATCCATGGCAAGATGAAAGTCTTGACTCCCACATAGAACTTAGTTGCCTTCAATCAGTCAAAAAATATTCTGTTTTATTGAGTTAGTCATAGAACTACAATGACATAAATTTCGGTCTCTCATGGCTAATGGGCTAGGTTCATTTTAAAAGGGTTACAGGAATTTGGGGGTCAGAAGGATAGTTCTATTCCACATGAAAGGAGAGAGGATTTCAAATGTTTGACCATTCCAAAAACTGCCTTCCCATCTTTTAATTGTAACTAATCGGTAATTAGCATTTAATAGACCTTGACTTATCTCCCTTGCTATGTCAATTTCTCTGTAAAGGAAATTAAAAATGTCTCATTCAATAATTGAACAAATTCTCTCATAACCAAAAAAATTAAGACTGAATAAACATTGTGAAACTTGAATTTGTTGACTTGATTCTTAAATATTATCTAAAAAGAATTATGTATACAGTACTGCTTTTAAGTATGTTTAACAAGCTTTAAGGCTATTCAACTAACTAGTTTGACAACTTTTTTTTGCATATATTTCTTTCATTTTAAAAACATTTTTCAGTATATAAGATGTTGCAACTAAATAATGAGACTAGATTTATATAAAATGGAAACAAGTGAGCATGTGCAAATCACATGGTTTACATTGACCAATGAGCAAGTCTAAACGATCCCTCAGGGATTTAGTCTTCAGTTGGAGTGGACATGTTTTTCTAACTTGTCTGAGCAATACCTCTCCAATACGAGTGTGTATGACATGCATTCTGCCCCGTAAACTTCAGTCGGCACACAAAGAGAATCAATAGCTGTTCTGTTTGATTTCACCAAGAATTTCTTGGCAAAGTTCAAGTCAACCATCAAATGGATCAGAAGGTTGAAACTAATTATAGTAGCTAGAAATCATCTATTATGATATTAATTTTGTAGGTTTTTTTTTTTTTTAAATCTTTTTTACCTGCATATGTTATACACTTATTTTGATCCCGATTTTTTTTTTCTTTTCTCCTTTCTTGTACTGTTCACATGTATACACAGCATTTTTTTTTTTTTTTTATTAAATAAGGAATTTTTGGAATTTTGATTAGAAAAATGTGAAATGTCAAATTATAATTTCATTACAGCTCGTAATTAAATGATTAATCATAACAATATGAATAATGAAATGCAACAATCTGTATGGGATAGATAGGAAAACAGATTGCATAGACAAATATACATTGTTTTGTAGTCGTAAAACCAGATAATTAGGGGCAATATCGGTAAATAATATACTTGAGTGTAAAATCAGTCAATGTATTTTTATAACTGCTGACTCGATAAACTTTGCCAATTCGAAATACCAATACAGTAAGTCCTTGGGTTATGAACGTTTGACTTACAGACAACTCGTACGTAAGAACAGATGGCCATAAAGCCTATCATATGATAAATAACACTGTTTTTAGTCTGTAGCTTTGTAATTGGCTTAGATTCTTCTCTTATAACTGTGCCTCCAATTTATAACTCCAATGAAAGTGCAGGTGATGCATTAAAGAAACATTATTGATTAAAAATGAAGTGATCAGAAAGGTGAGATGTCATCAGTCAGGCAAGAGCACTTCTCCATATTATAAAGGCATCTCTACCATGGCCAGTATTCAAGAAGCTTTTATACAAATGTCTTTTAATTTACTGTGTAGGGACCTTGATCCTCACTGGGCTCTTTCGGACTTGTGGCCTTGTGCCAGAGTAAGCTAAACCCAATAAATACCAATATTCAAGAAGGAAAAAAAAAGGCAAATATTTTTTAATCAGTTCCAAAAATAGAATTACAAATGGAAAATGTCAACTTTGGGAATAAAAACAAGATTTAAAAAAAAATTTTTTTTTTTTAAAGATTTCTTAAATGTCTTTGTCAATTTGTATAAGTCTTTCAACCACAGAATTCAGGGCGACAACAGCAGGTGAATCGGAATGGTCTGTGAAAAAGTTTTTGCCTTGCTCCATAGATATGGAAATATGCTGGTCAAGAGGAATGCAACCTGAAACAAGGAAAAAGAATTCTACTTTATCAAACAATATAAGAAGCATTGTTTGTTTGTTTGTTTTTTTCATCACTCTAAAGCCCACAGAGGAACACATGAACACAAAATAGTAACCCAAGGTACTGCTACATATGTGTTTTCTATGGAAGTAGCCTTCTGGCATCAATCACTATAATTAATATTGCTGCTGTGTCAGTTTCATTTTTTTTTTTTTCAATGAGTAATTGTTTGGAATAGGTTCATGAACTCGGGGTTCAAATTTTGTAAGGGAGATGACTTCTAGAGATGCTTATTGACACTGCTACTAATCTTTTCCGGTTGTTTACATCCAAGTGTTACGAACCTATTCCATCTAATCTAAGGTCATGTTTGCAATTAACATAAAAAAAGATCAAATATATATCATTAGTCTCTACTGGTTACCTCCCTTTGAAAATTTGAATCCTTCGAGTTTATGGACCTATTCCAAACAATTACTGATTATTGTTTTAATATTATTTTAAAACAGAAAATATGAATTCCATTCCAGGTAGGCATTCTTTTTTTTTCGTTTGCAATAAATACAGCTGTGTTGTAACGGATTTAACTATAATCATATATGTATATTAATAACTAAATAGATTTTATTTCCTATTTTAGTAGATGAAATGTTATAAATCATTATTATTGATTTTTGCTACAATTTACCTTCATCTCAATTGTTGTTGCTTTTTTTAAATCTCAACTAAACTCAGGCTAGCTTGAATTCTGCAGTGAATAAATAAATTAATGGCACATATCGGAATAAAGTTCCAGATGAGAACTGAACTCACAACCCTATATATTAGAGGGTGCCTCGCTTAACCAGTCACTGTTCTTAACAATAGACCAATGGAACTTAATGGTAAGCGTCTGTCCAAATCAAATCCTTCAACTCCCTCCCCATTCACGACCTCCTCAGCGCCATGTTTGTTATCAACTGATAATTAGAGTTCAGTTGTGATAGAGAAGTGACAACAATTGAAATGAAAGTAAATAATAACAAGAATTAAAAATACTGATCTAAATGGATTCCTATATTGGATAGACAAATTTTTCATTGATTTTACAGAATAAATTGATTATGATTGAGTGTTATTTCGACAAAAACAAAAGAACTTACCTAAAAATTGAATCTCTAGTTCTTTGGCTAAGGCTTCCCCTCCACCTTTTGAAAAGACATTGGAACATTCCTGAAACACAAAGAAAGAGAGATCTAGATACTTCTAAAAATTATCTTAAAATACTACATATCAAGCCTTCATTAACTGCATTCAAAATATTAAAAAACACCACCAAAAATTCAAGGACTGTAAAGTGAAAATATGAAAGTTTTTGATGTTTTGAATGATTTTTGAACTTTTTTTTCATTGGGAAATTTTTCATTTTTGAGAAATATTGAGTTTTGAATTCAAACCGAAATACATTTATTTGAAATAAATAGAAATAATTCATTCAAGTCAAACCTCAGTAAAAATGGTGGAAAGTATGTGTCCAGTTTAGTCTTGTTTTAGTTACATTGTAAATAGACCAACCCTTATAGAACTTCAAAGACTTTTTTTTGGTAAAAACTAAGAAATTTTAGAGTCTAATGGATTGTAAACACCTAAAATTGAAATAAAAAAAATTCTCCTACGTGAAATGTGGTACAAGAAAACAAATCTTGACCAAAAATTTTAATCCTACACTGAAATTTTTTTGGGTATACCAATATTCTAATTTGTTACATCTAAATTTATAAGTTTATCTCAAAGTATATTTAGGTGTTAGTCGATGAAAGAATTTGCTTTTCTCTTACTATTTCACTTGTAAGTAGAGAAACAAACAGTACCACCATCACAACAAGTGAGTACTAAGCTGTGAATTCGGAGAAATTTTAAGTTTTTGGAAGATTGACTTATAAAAGTTCAGGGTCTGAACTCAATCAAATATCTGGAAAATATCAAGATTTTGCTGAAAAAATCTAAGTACATACTGAGATTTTGCAAGAAAAATATCTAAATATATCTGAGCCTCGTTAAAAAAATATCTAAACTGATACCCAGTATCTAAAAACGATTTCTCATATCTAAATGCAACAAAAATATCTCAGTTTGCAACACTTGAAACAAATTTTTCTTGTAAGCATACAATTCATGTCTGCTAAATCTGAAAACCGTTATACCGGGATCTGTTGAGCTGAGGGTATACTGTACATTTGCATGGTAATGCCAGAAAAAATCTTGGGAGTGTTCATTTGTAATTTAATCCGCTTTCTTTCATAATCAGATTTTCTATGACTTTTTTTTTAGGCTGGACTAAATGTAGGCATACTCGGGTTAAGACTTTTTTTTTCCTGATATGTATTTTTGTGTTTTTAACCTTTCAAAATTGTGATCTTTCGGGATTCCAACATTTAAGGTCATGGCATCTGTGATGTTTACCAAAACCTTCGAACAATCAGGTTGTAACAAAATCATTGCGTTTCACTGTTTTGATCGAAATCCAAAAAATTCAAACTTACGCTACAATTGGGACAGACGAAACCGCTCATATTTTCTATGATTCCAAGAATTGGGATTCCAGTCTTTCGGCAGAACGTAGCTTCTCGTCTCACATCCCCAACAGAGATGGCCTGCAAAAAACAAAAACAAAACGTCGCCTGAAATTCTTTAATGAAGAATTATCATAATCCCACAGATCATTCAAACAGAGAAATTCCCCTCCAATTTTTTTTGTGATCAGAGTGTGGGATAGGGGTGTGAGGAGTAGGGCGCCAGGGGGGGGGGCAATGTTCCCTAGAATTATTATTTGTCAGTGTGCACAAAAATTTCAAGTCATGCAAAATTTTTCTTCCAGGGACTAACAAGTGGACACTGAATGCTTGTAATTGTTTCAATATAATTTTGGCACTGCCTACCTCCAATGAAAAAAAAACGTATTGGCAAGTTTCAATATTACACAAGTATTTTTGTATTCTATGAAGTAATGTATTTGGTTGAGATTTTATTTCATTCTTTGAACCATTTCCTTCAGTTTGTTAATCCATTAAATAAAACATTGATGTGCTGAACAACCGTAGTCATCAAAGATGGTGAAGGGTTCTATCCTTTTTTTTATATGTATGTGTGTTTGTTTGCATGTTCCAGTGCTCCCGGTCATACTGTTTTGTCTACTGACTTGAAAATTGACATCGATACTCCCTCAGACCCCTTCTAAAAACGTTTTTTTTTCTTTTCTTAAAAAAGCTCTTTTGACCCACATTCTTATGGGTTTGTTGATGATATGTAGATGTTTTTTTTGTTACTTTAATTTAGATGTTTTCCAGTGGAAAACACTAGTGATGTCATAAATAGAATTTATTCTGACCATATTTCTTCTTCAATGGAAAATTTTTTATACACAACTTTAAATTTTGATACTTCAGACAAGGGTTCTGCCTTTTCTTTATATGTATATGTGTTTGGGTATTCCAGCACTCTTGGCTGTACTGTTTTGTCAACACTTGGAAAATTAGCATCAGTACTCCCCTAGACCCCTTCTAAAAATATTCATTTTATTTTTGGAAAAAAAAACTTTTTAGGGCCTTATTTTACACTATTTTAGATATTTTCCTTTCCCTCATTCATTTCTGAAAGTGCAACAATTGAATGCATATAGGAACAAACAGAATAATAGTATCGACATTTTTATCACTAAATTTCTTTAGATATATTCTCTGGCCTTCTTAGTATTATCCGAGATAAATTATTTTCATTATTCCATGAATTATTCAAACTAGTATCCTCATTCCTGTTGTTTTTATTACAGTGTTTCAGCCAATATGTTCCCCAGCCTTCTTGATATTGTCTGGAGTTCTGAGATAGTATTGCTATAATTCCTTTAATTATTTAGACCAGTATCTTCATTCTCCTTGTTTTGATTCCTATATTCTCATGAAATATGATTTGATATGGATGTCAAAAACCAAAGAAACCTTCCATTTCCAGTCTATTGCTCACCCAACTGAAATATTCCAGGTGATGACAATAAGTTTATTTGATAATCTATAAGTATATTCATCTCATCAAAAATGAATTGTTGCTCATTATTTGCATTCAATCAATCCGTCCATCTATAATTTGTTCTAACAAGTCAAAGTGATCTACACTTCTTGGTGACATAAATTGAAAGATTGCCTTCCTATTTAGAATTTTAACAGAGTTAAGCGATAATATTAACAGTTTTACTTTCCAAACAAAATAATCTCTTTTGAGAAGTCTCCTCTGTCCCATTTCCACCATGTGATGGTTTGGGGGTTGCCGTATTCTTGGATTGCATACAATCTGCCAAGGATACTTGATGTATAAAATTGTCACATTGAATCATAAGTGTACTAATGGTCTTATGGTAAATCATTAGACTAAGGTCAGTGTTGAATTTTCAAACTGTGGCTGTTCAACTTTATTTCATATATTGGTTTCCTCCAGTATCATCATCAGCCTTTTGGCATACACTGTTGGAGATAGACCTCTCCCAAGATTCGCAAGACCTTTCTATCGTGGGTGTCTCAAAGCCAGTACTTTCTGAACTTATCCAGTTCGTCAAGCCATCTAATATTTTGTTGGCCCCAATTTCGCATTGTGATCTCTGGAGATCCAACTTGTGAGTTTTGATGTACAGTGGTTGGCTGCCATTCTCACAACATGACCAGCCCATTGCTATTTAAGTTTTCTTATGGATTCTGCAATATCTTGGACTGTTTCTCCTCAATGTATTGTGCTGTCTTGTCATCTCTCCATGTGATGTTGAGCATGATTTCTCTTGTTTGCATGTTGCATAGTTCACAGTTTGAAGTTCAGTCTCTTGGTTAGGTTCTATGTTTCAGCTCCATAGGTGACTATTGGAAGGATGCATTGGTTGTATACCCTTCTTTTTAGCTCCAGCAGAATTTTCTTGTTCTTGGAGGTTGAGCTTGCCCTGTCGAAAGTTTGCCTACCTAAAGTGATTCTTTGCTTGATTTCTTCTTCAGCATAATAGAAAACAAATAAATAAATAAAAACCTATTTTAATTACAGTGGGATATATGTAAACTGATGTCAGTTGCTTTGTAACATACAAAATATGTCATGCTGTTTTTGTTCGTATGTAAGAGTGTAGACAAGATACACTTTTCATATTTTGCATACATGACATTGTTCTCCCTACATGACATTGTTCTCTCTCACCCCCTTGGAACGTATCCCCACTCCATTTCTTGGGAAAGATACCTATGGAAAAAATTGTCAAAAATTAATAATTGTTGACAATGTTTCATTTAATAGATATGAAATCAAGATGAATTCAATCCAATTCAACAATCAAAGAATTTTTTGGACAATTGAACTTGTTGTTCATGTTATTTCTATCTAAAATTCTGTTTACCATCATTACACCTGAAGAAGACCATTGAATTAATCAGTCAGAATGGTGTGTTTTATAACACAAACAACAAGAAGGAGGTCAATCGTCCGGAAACCTCCTAGAGATGAATGTTAATCATCCTTACCCCCCAAAAAACTATAGACAAAATCCAATTCAACCAAGATCTACAATGAGAAGAATTCATCGCCATTTTGACTGTTGACAAAAGGACTATCTTGTTCCTCATTTGTGAGATGCTGGTATTACCTGTGGGGTGGTGACAAGGATGGCGCCGTCTGGGTTGTAGCTTTTCAGGCTTTCCACCACAGCGAGATGTTCATCTGAGGTACCTGGTGGGGTATCGATAATGAGGTACTCTACGTCTTGCCAACAAACATCGGTGATAAACTGCTTAATCATTGCTTAAAAAGAAAAAAAAAAAAGAAGCCTCATGCAATATTCAGGTTAAAATCTCTTTTGTGCTGTTGCTTGTAAAAAAAAAAAAAAAGGGTTTGGTCAGCCAATTGTGGGGTGTGTGCTCTCTAAAATGGGGAAGGTGGTGGAGTAGCAAATGAATTTTTTTTTTTTTGTAAAGTATACATCCTTTTAAGATCTATTTAGTTAGCGTTATAGTTATATCGTAAATAGAATCCCCCCTGATAACTTACAAAATTATTTTTTTTCTCAAGGCTGGAAAATTTCCAGAAGGTTCAAAGGTCTAATTTATGGGTTGACAAACTTTTTGTGGCAATGAATACTTTTGTGATTACTAATAGTGAGGAGGGCACCGTTTGCTTTTCAAGTCAAATTTATACTCCGACTTGATAATAAAATCAAGGCAAGTTTATAGTTTGACTTAGCAATGAGTGATATAACGTTTAGTTCCTATGTAAGACAATGAGTATAATTCACAAAATAAAACTAATTCAAATAAACTAGAAGGAAAACTATTGAAGCTAAAACAAAATTTTAAAACATCCCTACGTGAAAAAATGCATAAATATGGGAATAATGTTTGGGGTTGAGGGACCAAGAGGTAACCAAACCAAAAGTAGCTGTGGGTTGGGAATCGAGGGGTGGAAAAGCACTTGAAATAGACTTCAATTAATGCTTTGTTCTTTCATCAAAAACTAATCTGTTCTATAGAGAAAGGGTTTATGAGTTTTATACCTTCCTGGGAAAAGATCATAACCACTGATAGAAACTGTATTTTTCATGAAATTTATTTTATTTATTTCAGATCTTTTCTCTTAATTTCTGCAAACTTCCCTGGGTAACTGATAGAATGGATAGGTCGAGTTAGTCAATAAAAACTGTCTCGTGACCAACATCTTTTGGTAGCATGCAGGGGGGGGGGGGGCTGATCAATTCAATTTTATTTAATCCAATTTGGAAAAGGGGGTGATTAACAATAAGTTACTTCTCTTGACTGGGTGGGTGCAATGATCACTGAAATAGTCAGAATTTAAAAAAAAACAAGCCTGAATGCTGCTGGATACACACCAGGGACCAATTGGTCATAAGCTTATATTGCGAATTGGACACCCCACTAAATGACCTAGTATCCCAGAACCCAGAAACAAATTTAGATAATTGTAATTTCTTTCAATTTGCCTTTTTGCTTTATCCTCTCTTTCTATATTCATTCTTTGTTGTTCCTTCATTGTTGTCTTCCTGGCATGTTGTGTACTGTCAATGACACTGTGCAACACAATGATAGTCTGCCATTCGTGAAGTCAATACACATTGCATCATAAGTATCAAATCTATGGCTTTTTGTGCTTTCTTTTTCATTGTATTATTTGGCTTTACTGTCAGGTTTTAATCCAACAGCTTTGCCATGGCCAAAAACTGAGGGGTAGTTGAGTACAAAGGAAAGCATGTGGGAAAATTTGTGTGCCCAAAGAGTTGAAAAAAATGTAATTGTAACGTTAAAAATAGCAGTAACGGAATTTCGTTTATATGTTTTATATAGAATATTGATTATCAATATCTCTGGAGACGGGAAATGCCTATTCACAGTTGAAAAGAGAGGAGGCCGATTATTATCTAAGTCAAAATGACGATTGGTCTCTCATATCACGAACGGTAGTCTACTGAATGGTAGCAGCGGTTGACGGTTACTAAGGGCAGACGTCTGACACAAGAGAGAGCTGGCAACGACTCTCTTCTCCAAACCCAAATTTTACTCTGCTTGCTTGTTACGAAAATTCCCTTATTTAAGCCCTTGGTATCGACACTGTATTACTTGTAACCGACTTCCCTTATCTCTCCCTCTCCTGCCATCTCGACCTTTCCGGAAAACCCCAAAACATTGACCCTCATTCATCTCGCGACGCAGGTCTGTTCAATATCATAAATTAGTCTCCCCCTCTCCCCAGGACTCTGCAAATAACTTTTCTTTCATAAGCTTTTACTCTCTCTCTCTAGACCTCAAACACTGACCCTTATATCTGGCTTTGTTTTCGAAGCCCAGGATCTAACAGATGACACTAGATTGAAAAAGTACAGATAACTCAACTTCCCATGACATGGTCATCGAATCGGGAACAAAACCTTTTTCCAAAAGCATTTGTTTTTGCAACCCAGGACTTGACAGATGACACCTGATTGAAAAAGCACAGGTGACCCAACTTCCTATGACATCTCGAAAAACACATTATCCCCTTTAACTCAGATAACTCCTTTTGTAATAACAATAATAATTACTGGTAATAACCATAGTAATTTTTAGTAACAGCCATAGTAATTTTCGTAATTTTCAGGACACGGGGGACTCCTGGCCCCCTAGTGTCACAAAAATATAATATTCTTGTTTTCAAGTTTAATTGATGATTACCTGGGGTTTTTACCAATGAAATTTCTTTCTAGATATTTAAAAAAAATTCTTAAATCGTGCTTTGCCCAAGCAAGGAGTAAGTCTGGAACCCCCTGAAGCCCCTAATCCAAGTTTTAATATACACCAAATACTCATCGATAATATGCATATACTATGCAATGTTGAATGCAAAAGAAAAAAAAAAGGCTGATCGGAAATTCCAAACACCTTTTAACCCTTTCTATACAAACATATTGAGGTACTTAATATCTGAATTGAATTATGTCATCTGACTTCTAAAAGGGATCTATAGGATATATATATATATATATATATATATATATATATCAGAAGTCGTAGAAACTTCATGATATATATGTCTCAGAAGTCTTGAAAGGAGAACTTAGTGGTACAGAATTAAGGGAATTACCTGTTTTTCTGGGTTTTCTCCATTTTGGTCCCATTCAAGCATAAGCACTCTCTTCCATTCTTACCCTTGTTCATTAAAACTCAAGGCTGGGTAGGGAGGGAGAAGAGAATGGATGAAAGATCTAAGGAGAATGAAAAATAATGTGTGACGGTCGTACATACAAACAAGCAGAATAATGATATACGCACCTGTTTTTCTGGGTCCTCTCCAGACAACAGCCTCATCTTTGTTGTCAAGTAGAAAGGCTATCGACATCACACCCAACCTTTTCTCGTCATCGATGTAGACAGGGAGCCAACTACACATTAGATCAAAGAAAAAACAAAAATCTATCAAATTATGAAGAAAATGTAATACAATAATATCCTTTATAATGTGGGTGTTAGGGTCCAAAGAGGACAACCACATTATAACTGAACTGTGGATAATGAAAAGTCAATTACGAGTGTCTACCAGGTTCACCAATGAACAAGCACGTTGTTTTCATCGGAAAATCAAAGAAACCATTCGTAAAACACCACATGATTATCAGGAACTGTTAACCAGATCTGTCAACAAAGGTTTCTTCAGTTTTTAAGCTGGTCAGGCTATGTATGCAAGTATTGCATGTACAAACAACACCAATGGAGCTAGAGGGCTGAAAATTGAAACATTTACTCCTCATTATGTCTAAAATGAAATTTTTTTTGCTTTTTGAAAATTCCCTCCATCATAAGTTTTTAGTGTGGGGTTCAATTTAAAATGTAAGTTCAAGCTATATTGGTCCCTTAGTTTCAAGTCTGGCTGTATTCATGCTTGTTTCTTGAAAATTCAGACATCTCAGTGATCACTGCCCAACAAAAAGCAAGAGAAATAACTTGTTCATTGATCACCCCTCTTCCCAATTTTTCAGTTGATCATTCCTAATACGGCATGTTGTCAAAAGACTTTGGTCACGTGATGGTTTCTATAGGGTAACTAATTAAAGCTTATGTTAATTTATGGCAAATTGAAGAAATTCAATATTTTAGTCATTAAGAAGGTCTTTTGATAATCATGTTTTTAGTTGCGTTAGTCTGGATGAATAGATGATAATATATGAAAAAAATGTTGGGGTCCACCACCAACCAGCCTTATATCATGAACAGTAAACAGCGCTATATTGAAGGACTCCTGTCATTAATGCTTGGGTAGAGAAAAAGAATTCTGAGAAACAGATCTCCACTCATTAGAGAAAGTCATGCAACCAATGCCTTTTTGAAGCATGTTGTGCTGGGGGGGATCAATTAAAAAAATTGGAAAAAGGAGTGATCTATGAATAAGTTACTTCTCTCACCTTCTGTTGGGTGGTGATCACAAAAAAAATCTGAATTTTCAAAAATCAGATGGACACAAACTGAGGGATCAATTTAGCATAAACTCACATTGCAAACTGAAACTCCCTCTAGAAAAAATATTTAGGGGGTAATTTTGGAAGAAACAAAAAAACATTTTTTCTAGATATAGTGAGTAAATGTTTAAATTTTCAGCCCTCTTGCTCCATTGGTGTAGCCTGTATGCATGATACATACATCGCCAGCCAGAACAGAAAGTTGAAGAAACCTACGTTGACAATTTCTGTTGATGGTTTCCAATATTTTTAGATAAAGTATGTTCATGAGGAAGTAATGTCTTCATTATACAGATCACTGTGGCCCAGTGGTAAAGTGAATGGGTGACCATTGGGGTATACCAAGTGCCATAAGCAGGATGAAACTTTGACAAGCCTGGCAAACCAGAAGTAGGTCTTACTAACAATTGCCTGTGTGTGTCTAAACCAGCAACATCCTTGATGAAGGTATAAGCGGAGAGCGATGATACTTACATACAATGTGTAAACTCCTAGTTTACCTAATTGTGGAGCATTGTTCCGCAAGAAATCTCCAACGTGAAACTATGCAAACCACTTCTGACACATTCAATCATTCACAGTATCTTCTCCATAAACTGTACACATTTCGAGAGTTTGGAGATAAATTTTTACCTTTCATAAAGTAAAAAAGCATAACATCTCCAAAATGTTGCTTATTTTCTTTTATGTTCAATGTTAGAATCAATAAACAAAAAATATGTCAATTTTGACAATTGATGACAAACAAAAATATGTTGATTTTGATGTTAACTTGAATGTACGCGGTCATAATGCAAATAAAAATGATCTTTGTAAATGAAGTTAGTTACAACTAAATGCTCCTAATGTCATCCAACTATAAACACAGAACAAACTGTTTGGTCAACCCGATATGAATATTTTCAAGTATTGTTTTCCTACATACAATTAAACATTCAAACTATTTGTAATTCTCAACCGTCTTCAATCTTTAAAACTAGGACCAACAGAACTCACCCTGTAGGGCACATGTGGACATCTCGGTTTTCAAGGTTCAACATCCTTGGTATGCTTGGCCCACAAAGATCTACATCCAAGATTCCAACCTGAAGAAGAAAACCAAAATCAAAATCCTTGTTAACTCATGTCTGGTTGACAAGGCGTTACTGTATTTCCTGATCATGAGTCGATGGCCACATCAGTCGATAATTCTTCATCATTAACATATAAAGTCATATACTGTTGGAAACTGTTCTTAGCAGGTCCTGTAGGGGGAACCATACGTTTAACACTTATTATGGAATCAAAAACCCTATCTAAAGTTGATAGGGAGGTAATGTTGATCAACAGTTATTTACCTTGTTAACAATAACTAAATTTTCTTGTATGAAACTAAGAGTTAAAGACAGTTTTGGGCCTCCTTCAAGCTTCATTAGTAAAATCTAATTTTCCAGGCCTAGACCTACAAAACCAGCACAGAACAATTCAATAAAAATTGGAAGCTTTAGCAAAAACCAAGATTGGAAAATTGAAATTACCTTTTTACCAGCATTCAACAAACCAAAGGTGAGTTGTGAGGCAACTGTACTTTTTCCAACGCCCCCTTTGCCAGAGAGAATGAGAATAACATGTTTCACAGATGAGAGATTATCTGTTGGCGCTAAATGGCAGAAACAAAAAAAAAAAAAAAGAACACTTAAATGTAACAATTGAGAAAAGCTTCAACGTATTTGAGGCATACACAATAGTATAAGTTAGTATTTCTCAAAGTAAAGATTTGGATCCCTCTGGGAATCATGAAAAGATTAGCGGGGGGGGGGAATGGTTCAGAAATATTTGAAAATCTAATCATGAAAAAAAGTTCTTCAAATTTTTTTATCTCGATACAAAAGTGTATACTTTTTCGTGTTTATCGTAAAAAGCTCAATGCTATTCTGTAATTCAAAAAAATAAATTTTGTTTTCGTCAGATTTTAGTAATTCATTTCAAATAGTAATTGATGTTTTTTTCACTGAATGACTTATTATAGATTATAAATACACTGCAATTTATGATAATTTTTGGGTCCTTATTTGTTGTTATGTTTAATTAGGCTTAGTCTTGGTGCCTATTGCTTTTATAACAAGGAGAGAGAGGTCATAAAAAAGGGGGACACAAAGGGGAAAAGTTTGAAAAGCCCCGTATTAGGTTGTCAACAGCCCCTTTAAACATAATATGCCATCTTCAAACAATTCTTTAGACAAAGTGGTCACAAATTCAGTAAACGCACAAGTTATGGCTTCCCTATTATTAAAAATTTTATTATGTATATGAAATTCATAATGCTTGAAAATATGATGATGTCTGGTGAAAATGGATGCTGCTGAAAGATTTCATGTCCCAATCCTCCAAGCTCAGACTCAGTCAGCTGAGAAGTGTGGATACGGCACTGTCATGGAGCATTTCATTCTGTTTATGTGGGACCCATTTTTCCAACTTTTCAACCTCCTCTATTGCCTTGAGATGAGGTGATACGGTGGCTCTTGACTTTAAGCAGAAGAGCCAATCCACATGTAAGTAATCCAGTCATTTTTTATGGGTACTATGCTTGTATATCATCATCAACATCATGTTTGTCCTTCATGATCGAAAATGACGATTGATTCAGATCTGAGTATTGCAACAGCTACAGCACACAGCGAGGTCTGAAAGCATGACTCGTGCTTGACTTAGATCAGAATGAGTAGTGTCACTCTCTCATCCCTGTGTGCCTAGGTCCATAGTCAAGAGGGCAGAAGAAAGACCAAGATGCTTTGCATGACATGCTATGCTATTTGTAACACACTACCGACTTTAAGGAGGCCTCCACTCCAAAGTTAGGAATCAGAGTTGTCCCTAGATTGGTTCTCGACCATAGCAAAAACAATAAGTCTGCCCTGCTATTTATCCATGGCTGGGAGGAGAAAAGATGGATTCATGCCTTTCTCAAGGGAATAGATGCGAAGTGAACGCAAATTATCTCAGTGGGAGTTTGAACCTAGCTTGCCGATCAATACTCCATGCCATTGATCATTAAGCGGGTCACACCTCCGAGTATTTTACTATATTTCACAAAATGTCTGTCTGTCTGTTTGTCATAACATAACCGGAGAGCTACGGTCACCAAAATTTCTGTAGGTCAGTGGATTCAAAACTGGGGTCTGTCAAATTATGCTGCAGTGTTCACTCTCAAAATTGCAAATCTTGTGGTAGATAAACGTCATCCATTGCACAGTTAAACAATTATGTACACAGATCAGTACCGTATGAATGAATTCGAATAAATGTAAGCCATTTTGAATAAAAATGATTTTCAAAGGTCAAAAACACCTTAAAGCAGTTCATTGATTAGTCTACAAGCTAAATGCTAATTCACAAGAATGATACCTCGAGTTTTGAAACCACTGCTGCAGTTAACAGATTATGTTTTTATTGAGAATTTCAAGACTCAATTTTTTAGGGGGGGGGTATTTAAAATTTAAGTATAATGGTAAACTGGACCCTTACTTTGTGTCCATCAGGTTAGCTAAGTTGAATCGTTAGGTTTTTGTTTAACCGTATAAAGCAAACAATCTAGCTCAAAAATTCCCGACCGTATATCGGATTTTTGAACAATATACAGACAGCACTGAGGGGATTCAATGCTACACCCACACGATTCCTTCCTCTAAACTAAAAAGGTGTGGTCATCGTGTTCTCAGAATTAAACACGAGGGTGTTTCAATGTCTGGTGAGGAATGGATAAAAATGAGTAAAATTCATGACATCTACTATTACTTACTTAATATCAGAACACGACTCTCACGAATTTGCGTCAATATTGCAGTTATATAACTAAGACAATAAAATATTTAATTTCATAATAATTGATGGCAACCCAGTTCTATCTGTGAGTCAGGGCTTTTATATTGAAATGGATAACGTGCAATGAACAAGGGCTTTTATCTTGCAAAGGATAACTATTACTCTTCGCCACTTGTCGCAGTTCATGGGTTAACACCCTGATCGGAATTTTCCTAGTCTTACTTACAGGTCTCTATCAAAAAATGACATTTCCAAAATAAAACCTTTGATAGACAATTAATAACTATGACATAATTAAACGATAAAAAGGATGGTTTCAATACAAACAAACGTTTAAAATAATAATAAATGAAAATGAAAGTTTAGATTCTAAAATAATATCCTCATTTTTGTTCTGCCAACAAGTGTTAAGTTAAGATGTTTGTAAACAATTATGTTCATTATTAACATAAATCAAAATCTCTTTTAATTAATCATGTCAACAGCTCTAAAATAAACACAAATAAAATTCATGAGCAACTGCATCAATTTAAGGTGTATAAATAATAAAATCTCAGAAAAAATAAATATATTTTCCTTCAAGAACAATTTTCTTATCTCCACATGTACCCACCAGTAGGCGCTGCCATTTTGTATCTCGCGATCTCTCGTAGCGGACGAACGAGAACTTATTATTAAAAAAATTTTAAAAATGGGACATAGATTAAATAACGCATTCCATTTTCCCGATGACCTCCGAGCGTATGCCTTGGGAACGAATGTGATAAAACCACAATAGCAATTGAACACTATTAGATTAGCATGGTAAGTAAAAATAGTAAATTATAAGAAGTATAAATCTGGCAAACTAGGAAAATAGAGGGAAAATAATGATAGTTTAATAAGCTTCGATAATTTCCGTGAGTAGCCGCAGAGACGGAGAAGATAGTTTTATGCAAGACTTGACTATGTCAACTTCATAGATAGTAAGTTATTTGTAATATAAAATTAGCAGGCTACAAAGATATAGGCAAAATGATCCCATGATAGCTTTGACATTTAGTGTGCGAAATTAGTTAACAAATGTAACAATTATTATAGTACAAAGGTAGTAATAGTTTTATTAGCTCCGATTATTTCCGGGAATTTCCGTAAGGAGTCGCCGAGTCAGAAGTAGAATACAGAAAACTTGGTTTGAAATGCCAACCAAAGTTTCATTTTATTTTTGTTATTAGATCAAGTTTTTCTTATGAAATTTATTCCCTCATAATTAGTAAGTTGTGAGAAATTTACCACTGGCAAACTACTAAAATAGAGGGAAAAAATAATGATAGTTTTTGAACGCTTCGGTTTTTTCCGGTAATTTCCGTGAGGTATCCCCCGAGTTGAAATAGGAGTACGGAAGACTACATAAAAATTGTCTGCTACGCTTTCGTGAAGGAAACAAGATATATTTATCTCTTAAGTAAATACATAAGTAAAGGTGGCTGTTGCTGCCTCTGAAGATGGAAAATGGACCATATGGGAATATGTACATTATAATTTTGTCTATTATAGCCACAGTTATTATTATGATCATATCAGCCATGTATACGATTCGTAATATTAAAAGAGTGTGGTGTCTTGGTAGTGTGAAGAAGAAACGATCGGCCGATCGGGCGAATAGAGAAGAGAAAAAGGAGCAAGAAGACAATAATTTGGGATGTAGAGAGAAAAAGAAAGAAGCTAGGAGAGGACAGGGTGATCAGGAAGATTATGTAGCGCCAACATCAGCAGCGACGACGAGTTGTTCTTCGAAGAATAATGGTACTAAGTCTTCTTCTTGTGAGTAAGTTGTTCCTACAATCAAAGAAATGATTGTTTTGTTATTGTTCAATCTTCTTCGGGTTATCTTTCAACTATTTTATTGTCTATTATTATCTGTTTTAATTTGAAAAAGATGATATTTATTTATTTGTTTAAATGTTTATTCCTAATTTTGTTAAATTGAAAAAAAAAAAAGGGTTATATATATATTTTTTCATACTTTTCCCCCCAAAATGGGAAAAGAAATTCAAACCCTTCTCTATTTTGCGTTAAAAAAAACTGATATTGATTCATTTTTTTCACTATTTTCTCTTCAATTTGATATTTAAATTATTCACACTAAATGTTTGACTAATATTTAGTCATTTTTGGTTGTATTTGGACAGAAAAAATACGACAAGTGCCGTCTTTACCCAAAAAATAAAATGGCAAAAAATTGAACCCTTATATTTGATATTGTTCATTATTTTCTGGTTTATTTTTCTTTTAAGAAAAATGTTATTTAACTGAAGTTTTAGATTTGTACTCATTTCTAAGTTTATATTAGTTGAGAAAAAAAAGTGCAATCTTCTTTTTTCTTCTAACTTTTTCCTCCCAACAATGTCTAAAAAGTATTCAAACCTTTTTCTTCCATATATATATATATATATATATATATATATATATATATATATATATATATATATATATATAATATTTGTTATCTTGTTATTAATTGGTCGATTCGTTAAAAGAAATGAATTTTAATCAAGTGAAATATTTAACATGAGAAAATCATGCAATAAAATTTATTACTACAACAAAAAACGGTAAAGAAAATCAAGTATCTTTTAAAAATTCAAAAAAAAAAACGTGAAACATTTCTTAACGTATTTTAACATAATTTTAAAAGAAACGAAATGTATTATATTGAATATTTGGTTTTGAGAAAACAGAAATACGACACTTAATCTGATGTATCTTTCAAAATAACTTATAATATATAGACATTTTTTCATCTAAATCTATAATCGTCATTCGTTCGATCTATGAATAAAAGATAAAGATTTGTGTATAAATGAATACATTATTAATGTATTTATTTTCATTTATTTTATTCAAAACTTGATTGATTCGTCTTTATAAATGAAAATAATTTTTTTTTTGTTCATTTCAAAAGAAAATGGAGAACATGAAGTTAGGTAGTTTAATAAGAGGGTAGGAAGGGAAAGGTGAGAAAATGAAGTTAGGGAAACTTTTCAGACATTCTCAATATCTATCTTACTGTAATTGCTTATTAGCGAGAAAGTTTAGAGGAAGAAAGTCATTTAGCTTCTTTTTTTTTTTTAAATTTGAAAATGAACAAGAAAAAACTAGTTTTCATTGTATAGTGAAGAATTGATATAAAATATATCAAATTGTGAATGATCCAGTGATGATACCTGGACTCACAAAGCAAGCTGTAGTTTCATACAGTTCAGCTCACCTTTAACCCCATGAGAATTGAGAGAATTGAACTTCAGCCAATTCATCATTCACCCATTTCGGTCTCTTCTCTTTTTTTTTCTCTTCAATAACTGGCAACTAGCTTCTAGTTTCCCAATAATTAAGATTACTCGCTGTTGGCACGAATTCAATATTGTGTTGCATCGGGGTTTATTTGTTATATATGTTTTATATAAACATAATGCATTCAGAATCGTATTTACTTCTATTCATTGATTTTTTTTTTGTCTAGCTCATGCCTTTAGGTCAGTGATTTTAACTTTTTTCCTCTCACAGCACATAGAGCCTGGCACACCATCAATATTTAAGGATAGATTTGATCATTTAAAAGAATGTGAATGAAAATTATATATTCATAACTGAGCTAGGCACTAAAATGGTTGAGGCACACCATCAATATTCAAGGATAGATTTGATCATTTAAAAGAATGTGAATGAAAATTATATATTCATAACTGAGCTAGGCACTAAAATGGTTGAGGCACACCATCAATATTCAAGGATAGATTTGATCATTTAAAAGAATGTGAATGAAAATTATATATTCATAACTGAGCTAGGCACTAAAATGGTTGAGGAACACCATCAATATTCAAGGATAGATTTGATCATTTAAAAGAATGTGAATGAAAATTATATATTCATAACTGAGCTAGGCACTAAAATGGTTGAGGCACACCATCGATATTCAAGGATAGATTTGATCATTTAAAAGAAAATGAATGATAATTATATATTCATAACTGAGCCAGGCACTAAAATGGTTGAGGCACACCATCAATATTCAAGGATAGATTTGATCATTTAAAAGAATGTGAATGAAAATTATATATTCATAACTGAGCTAGGCACTAAAATGGTTGAGGCACACCATCAATATTCAAGGATAGATTTGATCATTTAAAAGAATGTGAATGAAAATTATATATTCATAACTGAGCTAGGCACTAAAATGGTTGAGGCACACCATCAATATTCAAGGATAGATTTGATCATTTAAAAGAATGTGAATGAAAATTATATATTCATAACTGAGCTAGGCACTAAAATGGTTGAGGCACACCATCAATATTCAATGATAGATTTGATGATTTAAAAGAAAATGAATGATAATAATGTATTCATAAGTGAGCTAGGCACTAAAATGGTTAAGGCACACCATCAATATTTAAGGATAGATTTGATCATTTAAAAGAAAATGAATGATAATAATGTATTCATAAGTGAGCCAGGCACTAAAATGGTTGAGGCACACCATCAATATTTAAGGATAGATTTGATCATTTAAAAGAAAATGAATGATAATAATGCATTCATAAGTGAGCCAGGTACTAAAATGGTTGAGGCACACCATCAATATTCAAGGATAGATTTGATCATTTAAAAGAAAATGAATAATAATAATGTATTCATAAATGAGCCAGGCACTAAAATGGTTGAGGCACACCATCAATATTTAAGGATAGATTAGATCATTTAAAAGAAAATGAATGATAATAATGTATTCATAAATGAGCCAGGCACTAAAATGGTTGAGGCACACCATCAATATTTAAGGATAGATTTGATCATTTAAAAGAAAATGAATGATAATAATGTATTCATAAGTGAGCCAGGCACTAAAATGGTTGAGGCACACCATCAATATTTAAGGATAGATTAGATCATTTAAAAGAAAATGAATGATAATAATGTATTCATAAGTGAGCCAGGCACTAAAATGGTTGAGGCATACTATCAGTATTTAAAGATAGATTTGATGATTTAAAAGAAAATGAATGATAATAATGTATTCATAAGTGAGCCAGGCACTAAAATGGTTGAGGCACACCATCAATATTTAAGGATAGATTTGATCATTTAAAAGAAAATGAATGATAATAATGCATTCATAAGTGAGCCAGGTACTAAAATGGTTGAGGCACACCATCAATATTTAAGGATAGATTTGATCATTTAAAAGAAAATGAATGATAATAATGTATTCATAAGTGAGCCAGGCACTAAAATGGTTGAGGCACACCATCAATATTTAAGGATAGATTTGATCATTTAAAAGAAAATGAATGATAATAATGTATTCATAAGTGAGCCAGGCACTAAAATGGTTGAGGCACTCCATCAGTATTTAAGGATAGATTTGATCATTTAAAAGAAAATGAATGATAATAATGTATTCAGAAGTGAGCCACGCACTAAACTGCTTGAGGCATACCATCAATATTTAAGGATAGATTTGATCATTTAAAAGAAAATGAATGATAATAATGTATTCATAAGTGAGCCGGGCACTAAAATGGTTGAGGCATACTATCAGTATTTAAAGATAGATTTGATGATTTAAAAGAAAATGAATGATAATAATGTATTCATAAGTGAGCCAGGCACTAAAATGGTTGAGGCACACCATCAATATTTAAGGATAGATTTGATCATTTAAAAGAAAATGAATGATTATAATGTATCCATAAGTGAGCCAGGCACTAAAATGGTTGAGGCACACCATCAATATTTAAGGATAGATTTGATCATTTAAAAGAAAATGAATGATAATAATGCATTCATAAGTGAGCCAGGTACTAAAATGGTTGAGGCACACCATCAATATTTAAGGATAGATTTGATCATTTAAAAGAAAATGAATGATAATAATGTATTCATAAGTGAGCCAGGCACTAAAATGGTTGAGGCACACCATCAATATTTAAGGATAGATTTGATCATTTAAAAGAAAATGAATGATAATAATGTATTCATAAGTGAGCCAGGCACTAAAATGGTTGAGGCACTCCATCAGTATTTAAGGATAGATTTGATCATTTAAAAGAAAATGAATGATAATAATGTATTCAGAAGTGAGCCACGCACTAAACTGCTTGAGGCATACCATCAATATTTAAGGATAGATTTGATCATTTAAAAGAAAATGAATGATAATAATGTATTCATAAGTGAGCCGGGCACTAAAATGGTTGAGGCATACTATCAGTATTTAAAGATAGATTTGATGATTTAAAAGAAAATGAATGATAATAATGTATTCATAAGTGAGCCAGGCACTAAAATGGTTGAGGCACACCATCAATATTTAAGGATAGATTTGATCATTTAAAAGAAAATGAATGATTATAATGTATCCATAAGTGAGCCAGGCACTAAAATGGTTGAGGCACACCATCAATATTTAAGGATAGATTAGATCATTTAAAAGAAAATGAATGATAATAATGTATTCATAAGTGAGCCAGGCACTAAAATGGTTGAGGCATACCATCAGTATTTAAGGATAGATTTGATCATTTAAAAGAAAATAAATGATAATAATGTATTCATAAGTGAGCCAGGCACTAAAATGGTTGAGGCATATTATCAGTATTTAAGGATAGATTTGATCATTTAAAAGAAAATGAATGATTATAATGAGTTCATAAGTTAAACAAACTAATGATTTATTGATTTTATTGCCAAAAGTATATTGCTGATCATGGTTTTCAAAAGATTTTGAAAGTTTTGTGCATATTTGTGATTACTAAACATTGAAGTATCAGTAATGTCAAAAGGTATTCAAATGTATTCGTACTGTCAACACCCTCCCATGACTCTCATTTGAGGGAAGATCAACTCCCTTCCAAAGCACCCGTGGCAAATGTGCTGGTTGAAAATTGTTACTTTAGGTAATCAGTTGTTTTATGTTGGTGTAGTGGTTAACAATACAGAGGATAGACTCCATGAATTGAGTTCATCCTCTGGCTAAAATAGTTTGAAAAAGCATGAATCCATCTTGCTCCCCTCACCCAAATATGGGTAAATAGCAGAGCATCTTGGAAAATCAGTCTGGGGGGACAGACAACTGTGAGTTCAAACCAAGAAAGTTCAACCTATCATCCAGCTTTGTAAGAGACTGGCAACTGTATAGAGAACATGTTACCAAAAAGGTTGTGACAACCTCCGATAGATTATGACGCCCGGTGATGGAGCCCTGGTTTCTATTTCATGCATTGGGTTAGTGATCCCTGCAAGTCTCAAGACTGGTTGGGACCATGACTTTATTCCTACAAGTTTTTATGACACCCCCCCCCCTTTGCAGTATGCCAGTCCACCAAAGGGATACCTCCACCCTAATCACACAGTTGAGAGTGTACTCAATTAGATGCTGAGTTTGTCCTAATGAAAAGGTCTCCACACTCTTTGCTCATACTGGGCATCAAACCCAGGACCTTCTGCATGTGAAGCAGACATGCTAAGTATTACACTATACGAGTGGACAAGCTGGATGTGGATTACAGTATAATAAAAATGATCAGTAAAACAAAAAGACACTAAAAAAATGGTCAAATTCATGCCCAGCTTAATTGGAATTAGGTTTCCATTTGGATTTTAGCCTGTGTTCTTTAATGGCTAACACCCTGCCTAATGATTAACAGCATGGAGAATGGAATTGCTGAACCAAGTTTGAAATCTTTTTGAGACTGCACTAATGCACTTGTGAAAGGCATGAGCCTGCTTTTCCTTGCATTCTGCTCCAATACCACTTAGCTGTATGAAGTATTTCATCACTGGCATGCTATGATAGTTGTTGACAAGTAGGTTAGTTAATGATTAGGGCAAATAACTCTTGGGTCACTACCTGATTCTCCAGACAATTGTAGCGAAAAGCAGTTACCACCGTAATCAACCCAGACAAAGGTCCAGTCGATATCTTTTGAACCCCTTCATATTTAAAAATAGTTTGATAGGTAAATGATTTAAGATACCCATGATTGTCTTGTTGGTAGTTTTTTTTTTTTTCTTTTTTTCTTTTTTTAACCACTGGCAGCAAGTTGGATATTAACAGTTATTCATCTGCTTGTAGCATTGAGGGTATTGCGGGGTTATTTCATGTGAGCATTTAATTCACTTTTGGCTTGCTAAGCCTGTCAAGGCTTCTCTAGAACCCTGTTAACTATACATTTTTGGAAACATGTTCCCTACTCTGTCTGTTTCTGGCCTTTCATGACACTTGATGAGGAGTTGGACTTTCCAAATTTGTTGTTTTTACCCAACCCATAGCTGAGGAGAGAAGAGATAGATTCTTGCCTTTCCTATAGGCATTAGTGTGATGTGAATGCAGATTGTGTCAGCCTGAGTTTGAACTCTGTCCTCTGATTGCAGTTTCCTTGTTGCTTGGCTACCTACCCCTTGTGAATTGGATATCATTTGGGGAAACTTTCCCTTTTGTTAATCTGCTGAAGCAAGGTTGCAAGTGTCAAGTAAGGCATGTTGCATGTGTACGAATTTGGGATATGAAGGAAGATAAAAAGCTTAAATTGGTTCCTTGTCTAAGATGGTTTCAAACGGCTATAAAAGAAAAAAAAACGTTCCTGGACACAATAAGAAAGGACTAGAAGCTGCTATCGAAGTATTTGGCAAATTAAATTGGTCCTTTGAATATTCAAATGAAGACCAATGGACCATAACAAAAACAATGCCAATATCTGATTTTTATGAAGTACAATATTCAAAATATATAGCCCTTGTGAGAAAACTGTATAATTTTTCCATTCAGAAACAAATGCTTTTTGCCAATGAAAGGAAAAAATCCTCTTATAATTTATGTCTGATGATTGAAACGATATTAGGTTTATCTACCATGTGGATATAAAAGAAAATGAGAAATAGAAAGTTGTTGATAAGTTGATATGCCAGCATCATCAGTGTGTGCAAAAGCACTGATGGCACTAATGTCTAAATGAGGAAATTTGATGATGATGATGATGAAGAGAATACTTGAAAATATGGCCTCACAATGTGATGCCCCTCTACCCCCCTTAACGGACAGAAGCTGGTGTACTTTCCTAAGTCAATTGCTTCTTTTCAGTGTCTTTTTAAAAAAAAAAATTCTGGAGTGCCGGAAATTGGCTGACCACTGGGCAATTTGTGGCCCTTTTCACTGTTTTTAATTTGACCAATATTTCCTTGCTTCAAGTGGAGACAGGAAATTTAGTGCTGAGATCCTGTAGGAGCAAGCTTCATTTGCGGTTGTGAGTTGAAATCATCAACTTCCCTGTTCTCATTATTATGACAGAAAATACACAAAGTCCTCAAAGAGAAGGAAAGAGTATTGTGTGTCTTTTGTCCTTATCATTAGAATCTGGAACAATAGACAACAAGACTCAATTGTTATGGGAAATGGACTAGACATACAAACCGAGAAAGGTCTAATAATGATAAGCCTGGATGCTGTAGGGTCAAACTCCACTCTTACGTCTATTCTCCGAAGCTTTGATGGGCCTAGCAAACCAGATGTGGATTATAATAAATTTCTTAAGTAAAGTGAAGGAGAGAAAAGAAAAGATGGATGGATGAAACAATGCAATCATTGTCTCTTCCCCACAATACCTGAAGCACAAGAGGAAGATTTTTTGAAAATCAATAATGATACCGATAAGAATAATGATGATGAGAAAAAGAATAAAGAGAAACCTGTCCAAATCAGGGCATTGAGCCTGGAATTTGATTTCCCTACCATTTTGGTAGGATTGGAAAGTTTTCCAATGTTTACATTTTTGTATTTTCTAAAGAAAACGAGAAAATAAGGCCAAAACTGTCCAAAGAACTGCAAAAACGACCTGAAACCCAATCAGCTTAATTGGCATAAGGTTGTTATTGGGAATTAACTGTTAAGTGGCTGGTGAGAACTCTGGCTAACACCAAATATTAATGTCTATTTTATTGATAGCTTTACTAAAGTTGATAAAATGAAGATTTTTTTATTTCGCACTTTTTAAAAGGTCCCCTCAGCCTTGATACCCACAAAATTTAAAAAGAAACCTGCCTTGTAGTGACTTCTAACCCCCACAAGTCACTGATGTAAACAAACAAAATGAAATGACTGAATGTATCATTTAAAACTGACACAGCTCTATATTGACATTCTACCAGCAGTTACCGATTGATTAATTGAATATCCATCATAGTTGACTCTGAGGGTAACAGCTTGTTTTTTCTTGCTCATTCATATCTTGTTTCTCTGATAACACAGTCAGGCCAGATAAAGGATTCAAAAGGGGGAGGGGCGCCTATAACTTGTGTTATTGAGCACAGTGTAGAGATTGGTCTTCTTTTTGGGAGGATAAATATGATCCCCACCAGCTTACGGGACCTGGTATTCCTAAGCAGTCACCCATCTGGGTATTGACCAGGCTCAATGTTGTTTAACTTCACTGATTGTGCAAGAACTGATACTACCAACATTAAAAGCCTCTGTCTTAGAGCAATTGTTACCAACCTTGCCTCACTGATTTTGTCAGTATAGCAAGTTGGATTCTCATCGAGTGCCCCACTATTGTATTAGACCAACCTAACGTTAGTAATCATCTATTACTGTTTATAATGATAGAAATCTGACAATTTGACAGAGCACAGAGAGAAGTGGATTCATGTCTTTTCCAAGGACTTAAGTGCAAAGTGAACATTAACAGCCTCGACCACAATCCAAGCTGTGTTCTCTGAATCAATCTTTTGTGCAGATGGTCATTCCCCCCCACATACACAGTTATGAACGACAGAAATATAATTCTCTATAAGTCTGTGAATTAGAATTGCTATTGTAATTTTTCAAACTCATTTCTCCTTAATTCAAAAAGTTCCTCTTAAACAACTGGATCAGTTTTTGTTAAATATTTAGTATTGATTGATTTATAGATTTTTTTAATAGATATTGGCTTAAATTCATTGTTTTTTATTGGCTTAAATTCATTGTTTTTTATTGGCTTAAATTCATTGTTTTTTATTGGCTTGAATTCATTGTTTTTTATTGGCTTAAATTCATTGTTTTTTATTGGCTTGAATTCATTGTTTTTTATTGGCTTAAATTCATTGTTTTTTATTGACTTAAATTCATTGTTTTTTATTTTTGGATGGGTCTAAAAAAATTGGGTAGAATGAAGTGAGTGACACCATTTTGGTTGCTTATTGCCTCTAAGTCTATTTTACATATTGCAAATCAGCCAAGTAAGCCTTTATGTGATCTGTGGAGCCAGGGCAGGGATGTTTTTTTCTTGGTAGCCCCTTGTGTATTATATTATTAATTCAAACAACTACTGCTGCAATGATAGCAGCAGTGTCATCAACAAAGCCTGCATTATTACCACTAACCTTGGGCACCCCAGCAGTAGCAGCAAGCTTCATTGCTTCTCTGTCTCAGGGTGAGAGTACCAGCTCCATGCAAATGCAGCCTCTGCCTGATCTTGGAGCCTCTTCATATATTTCCTTTTTTTTCTGCTGATTATAATCCGAGTCCAGTCGTGTATGTTAAGACCAAGTTGGCAACAAAACCCGGGCATCCAACTTCAATGGGAAATCTATTTGTCCAGCCATTCAACATACATTGATCTTGAAGATCTTTTATATTCTCCCAGCTCGCATTGATACGCTTTGTCTATATTTCTCTCAAAACAAACAGTAATTCAATGACATGAAATAAATCTATTTATATGAAGATGGTATAGTGTCTATAAAAATATATTTCATAATAAAGTGAACATTACATTGCATAGTTGTTTCTCTTACGACTGGTAGACTGATGTGTTTGTATGCACATAAAAGCTGAAACCCATCAAGGCCTGCTCTGGACCTTCAAGACCTGCTCAGGACAATGGCATAGATTCTGCCTAGCAACGAATTAGTTTCTCCTGTTTCAAGTCTGTCAGGTATAAAAGGGAGACCTTTTGTTCCCTTGTAGAATAGTTTTGTCAATGATGAATCAACTAACCCAGAATAATTGAGGATCAGTCTTTGGAGATAAGGTAGCTCGTATCATCAGAGACACAAAGTAACATTTATGGACCATTGACTTCAAAAGGAATCAACTAATTAATGTTTATTAAAAATATTCTGCTGGCAAACGTCCCACTGGCAAACATCCCATTGGCTGTTTGTCTGTTTGATGATTTTTCCCTTTCTGTCTAACATTGATTAAAAGACCTGAGATATCATCCCAGGATGTAAAATAATGGCTTTTGAGATAGATTACAATAATACAGTGAACTCTTGTAACAGCATTTATGGAGCACTATTCAAGAGCTTGCTTGTTTTTATATTCCTGCAAGACTATTGTTGGGAATTGGATTTGGGTTCCTTCCTTTTATTGGCAGAACTGTAACCAGAATATGGGAGACTGAACCACATTAAACTGAAAGGATAATAAAAATTCATTTTTGCCTGTACTTTTTGATTTCTCATTATTGATACATTTTGTAATAATCGTCCGGATTCGTTATAACTGTATACTTAAATCCAGGGGGTGCCGTAATAACAGGATTTACTTTATTAACAGTCAGTGTAATCAATTCATTTTGTACACTCACTCCTGCTTATGTGTCTTCCATATATTTGCACACACACACTCACATATATATATATATATATATATATATATATATATATATATATATATATATATATATATATATATATATAGTAAAAGACAAAAAACTTGGGGGGAAAAATACAGTATTTCAATACAAGTCTAATGCATTTCCTCAAGGGAATGAGATTTGGGGGAAAAAAATTATCACCACCAAAATACTATAAAACTGTTCACCCAAGGAAACAAGCACTCCCCAGATTTATTGGTTAATTATTCCATATATATATATATATATATATATATATATATATATATATATATATATATATATATACTTTTAACCCTAATGCTCATTTCACTTGTCTTCGGTCTCTTTCAACATGGCAGTTATGTATTTGAGAAACAGACATATTTAGTTGACGATGAATTATAAATTGCGTTATATCATATGTATGCTTATCTGAAATGATCCCCCATTGTTACAAGGCTAATATGTCATTCAATTCAGACAGTGTAGACTGAGTAAACAATCAAAGGAAATGGGGCTGCTGCAGGAATCAAACCTAATACTGATAGCCACTTCCATTTAGCGATGCACTTACCATTGTGCTAAACAGCTAAATTGTTTATTCTATTTACATTATCTAAATTGAGTGATATATTAATCGTGTAATGAAAGGAAATCATTTCAGATAAGTTTCTATATTATATAACGCAATTTATAATTCAATCTGTTGGATCAAATACGTCCATTTCTCAAATGCATAAATTGGTAGATAAAAAAAAGCAGACTGAGATAGATAAATTAAAACTTTAAAAAAACAGAAACATTCATTTGAAGATGAAAAGAATTGATCGCTTTCCTTTCTAAACTTTATTCTTCATGATGAAAGTATTTAACATGTGGATCAGAATAATAACAGACGTTGATGACACGGGGACGGATACATTTTGAGGGACACCTTGCGTGTGTTGGGTTAGACCGAAAATTCAGGTGGGATTAGTTACAATTAACTTCAAGCAGTTCGCTTTTCATTTCATTGTAACAGCTGTCATATGACACTGAGGCTTCACTGCAGGGGGACCTCTAAATCTCTCACCTTCTGCATTTCTACAGACATAGGCAAGGATGTATTTTTAGATAAATGAATTGCATAAATGATAATTCAGCCTTTGAGATTGATTTTCACATGTCTATGAATTTTCCTTTTTTATCAAATCTCACTAAATGTTTGGTGGGGTGCGTCTCAAAAAGTCAAATCCCCTCAGCCCCCAAATCTCTAGCTATGCCATTACATATCAACATGCATCTTTTTTTTCTTTTTTTTTTTTTTTGTAATTGAATGTAGCCTCAATTTTGAATAAAAAATGCATGATCTGCATATATACCAACCTATTTCTTCGTTCTGATGGTCATCTTGGAAATGTTCACTGCGAGTTGGAAGACGTGAAATTTAATCTGAACCTTGCTAAGTAGTGAACATTATTTGTCCTCAAATGTATGCTACTTATGAATGATTGGGTTTATCAAAGTACTGGTACTATGGAAACAACATAAATAGTCACTGATACCAGTGTAACTAACTATAATCAAAGAGTGGGGAAGGGGGAGGAGGAGAAGTCAAAGGGTTGGTTCATTGATTTCTTTGGAACTTTGAAAACTCAAAGATCCTTTCTAGAAAGGAAATATTCTGGTAGAACCTTGTTTCTAGTATTTAAATAACTTCAGATTTGCTGACAACATTGTCCTCTGCTGAGAACCTTAATGATCTACAAATAATGTTAGATAAAGTAAATGACGCAAACAAAACAAATGTTCAACAAACATGTTGGAGACAAAGATACTATGATCAAAATTGGAAATGCAAAGCTGGAGAAAGTGGACCTCTACATCTACACGAGACAGCAAATCTCCATGAAATCTCCAAAAGAAGAAATAAAGCAAAGAATCACTCTAGGTTGGCGAGCTTTCAGTGGAGCAAGTTCGAAAGCAAGAAAATACCACGAGTCCTGAAAAGAAGTGTATACAACCAATATATACTAGTTAGTCACATACAGAGCTGAAACGTGGAACCTAACCAAAATATTGACCTTCAAACTGAGAACCATGCAATGCGTAAGTGAGAGAATCATGCTCAACCTTACATGGAGAGATCATAAGGCAGCACAGTATATTAGAGAAAAGACAGGAGTCCCAGACAACATAGCAATTGTTAGAAAACTCAAATGCTGATGGGCTGGACAAGTTGCAGGAGTGGCAGCCAACTGCTGGACATCATATCTCACAAGGTGGATACCTAGAGATCAGGTGCAAGGCTGTGGATGACAGAAAGTAAGATGACGAGCTAGATAAATTCAGTAAGCGCTGGCTCCGCGATGCCCATGATAGAGAGGTCTGGCAAATCTTGGGGAAGGTCTATGTCCAACAATGGATGCTAACAGACTGATGATGCTGAAACTCAATAAAAGAAATTTTGACCGTTGAAAATCATGTTTAATGTAAATCGATTATATTTATTTGAATTAGAGACCAAGAAAGTCGGCCTACACATGAACTTCAGCTAGACAAAGATCATGTACAACAACCACATTGGAGATAAAAACACTAAGAGCAGAATCAAGGATACAGAACGGGAGAAATTAGATCACTACATCTTTCTGGGACAACAAATCTCCATGAGACCCCCCCCCCAGAAGAATTTGAGCAAAGAATCACCCTAGGATGGCAAGTCTTTGGCAGAGCAAGCTCAACCTTCAAAAATAAGAAGATCCTATTAATCCTAAGAAGAAGAGTATACAATAATGCATCCTCTCAATAGTCGATTATGAGGCTGAAACATGGAACCTAAGCAAGAGACAGATCTGCAAATTGAGAACCATGCAACGTGCATATGAAAGAATCATGCTCAACCTCAATTGGAGAGACTATGAGACAGCACAATACAACCAGAAGACAGGAGTCAGGGACATCATAGAATCCATTAAAAATCTCAAATGGCAGTGGGCTGGCCATGTTGCAAGAATGGCAGACAACCAATGGCCATCACAACTCACAACATGGATCCCCAGAGATCACATGAGCAACTGAGGCCAGCAGAGCATTAGATGGAGAGACGAGCTTGACAAATTCAGAAACTACTGGCTCTGCGACGCCCACGGAAGAGAAGTGTGGCAAATCCTGAGGAAGGTCTATGGCAATAATGGACGCTGAAAGATTGATGATGATGATGACATAATACACGTCTGTGTACAATAATCATGCTGTTTTGATAGCTGTGCAATAGATGATACTATTTGTCAGTTTCAAGATTCATCATGGCAGGTTTAGAGGGAAGACTGCTGTAGACCCCTGGGGATTACTTGTTGAACTCCCAGGGATCTACTGACCCCAGTTTCAAGACCACTGAGGTTGTTGAATTTTTATATTTTCACCAAAAAAATAATGATAACTAATGAAAAGTAATTCTAGCTAAATCTACGTTTTTATAATTTTATTATAATCTGAGAAAGACATGATTGGAAGCGTATTTTCATTGTAAATTAGTGCCACTGTTGCCAAGGTTTTCAGTTTTCTATATTATCAGTCACCATCACGGCAACGGTGGCAGTCAAATGACCTTCTACACCCAACAAACAGTACTGAAAAAATGTCCTGCAGTCCTGTTTCTGTAGATTATACACACCTTTTTGAGCTTGAAACTTTCGGAAAAATTGTGGATTACACGTGGGACATTACAGTAATTTAAAAAAAAAGAAAAGTGTAATCCAATAGATAAAATTGTTATGTGCTATTATTATTGTATTTTGAACTTTGAAAATAATGATGTTGAAATGATATTTGAAAAATTTCCCCTTTCATTGTTGCTGTAAGTTAGTGTAAACTCAAATTACTTGACAAAATAGGGCGGGAGTAAATTTACTTTTGAAAAGTTGCCTGGGCTAAATGGAGAAAAAAATGGTTGAGAAACCATGTTTTATGGCATAAGAAACCAATGTTTTAACTTTTTAGTCTTTCATATATTTACAACACACATTATCTTTGTTTTACAAAATGTTTATGGGGATTTTTGGGCCACAAATGCTATTCTCTGTGCACTTGACAAAATTTGTCTGAAATAGTCAAATTACAAGTCCAGTGGAAATGTTTTTCTTCAATTCATTCTTTGGGGGGTTTTAAAATTAATTTTAATTTAATTTTTTTCATCATTGTCGAGCAGATGTGACTGGTTGAATTCTTTCTCCTGACATTTTGGATGATTGATGATTACTGATTAACCTGATTTTAGGGATACCTCAGGAATCGGGCCACCTGCTGTCTCCAAAAACTATATTTCTGATGAAGGACTCGATCCAAAACCTCAATAGATAATCCATTCTCAACCCATAATCTGTAAATGACGAAATCCAAGTGAATTCATTAAAAATTTTGAAGCCTTTAGTCTTCTTAAGAGTCGTGATATTGTGTGTGTCTGTGTACTCACTCAGACACACAGCTATATATTTTTTTATAAATATAAAACTTTGTGCGTGTGTGTGTGTACACACATAAAACAGAGAGATATGTACAATTTAGGTAATGTTGCCAGGATTTGCATGTCCGACCTAGAGGTCGTCACACAAATGTCTTTACCACTAGACCATCGGCATCTTTATGAATCATTCATTAAAATAAATATTGAGTTTTTTTTCTCCTAGGATCTCTGTCACTAGCAGCATGACCTTTCCAAAGTGAAAGCGAATGAATTGACTCGAAAGCTGCAAAACTAGACCCTTATCTTACGTCTGTCTTTACAATTCCTAAATTGTTGTTGTCTGGTAACAATCCATCTTATATCATTTGGCGATATATGACATCATAATTTCATTATGTCATACACATACACAAAATATTTGTATACAGGGTGTTTTCAAAAGAAATAGACGCTTTCAAAAATTCATTGGAGCAAAACTATTATTGCGACTTTTTTCCTATAGTATTTGCCCCCCCCCACCTCCTTTTAATTTAAACGAGCTGTTGTTGCCGTAGATGAGGATAAATTAACGTGTGTTTGGCAAGAAGTTGATGTATGTGACTAGGGTACACACATCGAGCAACTGTAAGTTACAGTAATGAACTTTTTGTGCACCGTGTCAATATTTTGAATAATTCTTCTCTTGTAAACACCCTGTATATATGGAGACATTGCTTTCTATAGGTGGATTATTTTTTACTGTCAATTTGAATTCATCAAATTTCTTTACTTTCTTTTCTCTCTCTAAACCTCTCGGTGTTATTCTTTGTGCTTTCAGGCCCGGAGCTGTGCGAGTCCGATGACGTGATGCGAGAGGCCCCCGATCCAGTGCAATATTACCACCACATTCCAAGCGAAGTGAAGAAAGCGAGACAGCGAGTGGCGATCAAGAACATCAAAAGTCAATTGACTGAAGAGGAACTCGAAGAAGAAAAGGCTATCCAGAAAAAACAACTCCAGGAAATGTTTGACCTGATGAAATCTCAGGGTGACAAATTTGGATTGACCGATAGTGAAATGGAAAAACAAATGCAACTATATTCTATATAAGTATTCCATTAGTTTACATTCCATTGCAATTATTATTATCATTATTATTATTATCATTATTGGATCTTCAGTGTTATGCTTACAGGTTCTTTTATGTTGGAAAAAAACGTTGGTTTTCTATTAGATTAATATTTCTTTCTTGTTCTCTTTTTAGATGTTTTCTTTCTATTGTTAATAAACATTTCTTATTTTCCAAATCTTTTCTGTTAGTTACTTCATATCTAAACAAGATTTGAATATTGGGCTGGCAAGAAAATTATTCATGCAAGGTCCATCTGAAAAGTCTCGAGCCATTTTGAATAGCAAGAATTATTTTCAGATCTAGCCCCCCCCCCAAGAAATAATCATATTTTCTCTAACATTACTCTATTATATGATGCACTTCTCAAAAGTTCAGAGAATTTATACAGCATGCACAAACCAAAAGGTAGTACCCTATGTGAAATCACTGTATACATACCCAAGGAGACGGTGGAAACTAGATGTTAGGGTAAGTCATTTTTATTTATTTTTTCCATGATCAAATCCCTTGGCTATCACTTCATATGCATATGTATATATATATATGTATGAACGGAGGAAGCTGCTTATTATGATCACTTTGAGACAGAATCTCTTAGATAACAATAACCAGCTGATATCATTAGGCAAAGAATAATCCTTATGGTATGTTGTTTGAAACAATACAAAATTTATTTTTTAATTTTCTAAATTTCTAATTTATTTTAAATCAAGTGTTTTGGACCAACTAATTTTGATAACAAGCATGTTACAATGAATGCCTTCACACACACACACACACACACACACACATATATATATAACAAATTCAATGTCCGAAAATGCAACAAAATAATACACGGGAGACAAAATTCATCGATGCAGACATTGCGCGTTAACATTTCTGTCGAGGAGTTTATTGAAGAAAATAAAATGACATACCAAAAGTGAATATGATTCATAATGATTGCATTACTAGTATTTTCCTGGACATCACCAGGTAACCTTACAATAGTTGTCTCAGTTACTGTACAAACCTATTAAAGTCATTTATTTTAAAAAACATAAAATTGTTTCTGCATTTTTCATATTCGAATTAGATCATATCAAACAAAGTCTACAGGCACTTCTGAGAGAATTTTTTCTTGTGTCGATTGGTACGATCTCCGTTCATCATGAGGTAGTGTTTGTCAGTGTTCGAAGTTGGAAACCACTTGATGATTCATTTTTTCTATATTGCGAAATAGTTACATTGGATCCCCAACCTCACTACATTTAACAAGTAATATGGATAAAAACTCACCAGTTTTCCCCCCCCAAAGGCTGATCTAAAGGGAAAGACCCCTTTACGTTTCCTGAAGAAGCTTGTGTTAATAGGCCTGACCAATTGGGTATTAGGGGTGGACCATTGAACCCCATGTTCTAGGGTCAGCTCTTCTACAGTTTGACTCATAAAAGCATGTAAACAATTTGTTAAATGATCCTAAAATCATCACAATGATGGAATTCCACAAAGATCAGGATATCAGTCCAAGCATTTCTTTCATGTTTATTTTCAATCTGTCGTTTGGATTGTAGCTTCATTTTAGAACCAGTTCTGCATCCGTAGTCGTCATTAACAGATAGATTCTTCGAGAAGCCTCTTTGCCCACACGTCGACTTGTTTCCAAGACTCCGGCTTTTCGACGTACCTGCAAAAAGAAAAAAAAATCGTTTTTTTTTCTTTAAAGGTAGCTGGAGTGCCAGAAAATTCTTTACTTTGCTTATCTACGTATATGAAATACGTTTGTTTTTAATATATTTTTTGTGTGGGTACATTTTTTTGATGAGTGCACAGATAGTACACTCTAATTTTAAGCAGACGTATAGATTCATACGTAAATAATCCTGTCATTTTTGAGGAGTGCAATGCTAGTAATGGTTTATACTCTAGATTTTTATTGGAAATCAGTAAGGAAGGGATTGTCAGTGGTCAGGAAATAATGCAAGCATTATTGACAGGATAGGACTTATAGGAATAATGCAACTTTCATACTTACCATGATGTTTTCAAGTAACTTGATACATTCGCTTTCACTCGAACACTTTTTATAAGCCTGGAAAGCAAAATGATTGAAAATTAGATTTAAAAATCCCAAACTTGGATTCGTACTTTGATACTCAATTTATTTGAAGTATCGGTTACGACTGACAAATGCCGTTTGGAATACTAAGAAAAATTCTCTCCATTCAATTATTTAGAAAAAAAATTATATTGGTCGATGAATTATTTAGATCAATGTCCTCATCTCTGAATTCCACTCCAACATGTAGGCTAGGTTTAAACTTACTGTGTCTCTATTATAAGAGGAAAATAAGAATTACTGACTATAAGTGGTCAAAGGGATCTACATGTCGGTAAATCAAATGGAAGCAATGAGACCTTGATTGTATGGTTATTTGATCTTTAAAAAATTACTCCAGTCAAAATCGTGGAGTGTCCTGGAAGCTAGAGTGTCCTCAATGCCAAGAAATACAGTTTATTAAAGTTGAAACTAACCCTAAAAAACATATTCGATTGTGCAATATGGCCTTGAAGTAAGAGATCAATATTACTTATCTTATATATATATATATATATATATATATATATATATATATATATATATATATAAAGATAAGAACTAATCCCCGATTTCAGATTCATTACATTTCCTATAGTGTAAAGAGAATAATGGTAACTCTGAAAAACATACGAGTATATAACTAATATCTGATTAGCAAGCAAAAAAGATTGAATGATTGAGTGCGCTTGATATTTCATTGTTTATTTGCAACCTCATCAGTTGAAAAGAGCTTACCTCAACTAATGATTTTGGTGAAGGATATTGACTGACAATGGCACTGGAAATATCATTGCTGATGTTTTTAAATTGTTCTAACTGGGCTTTCCATAAAGACTGGGTGTCGGAACCAATTCCTCCGCTTTTCTCGGCGTGAAAGGAGAATTCAGATTGTAAACGATCTTTCCTGAAAAGTGAACAGAGCATAAAATGATGAATATCATCGCATATATAATGCAGATGCATTGCCTATGATTTTACAATAGAAAAGAAAGGGATTGTCAGTGGTCAGGATTATATGTATAATCCAGACTAGGATCTCCTTTATTGTTTTTATCATTACGTTTTGACCAACGCATTCTCCAGCCATCCTCAGTTGTATGCTGAATCCGCTAATTTTCCAAAAAAGAACTTCATCTCATTCACAAAATTCTTAAAATTGAAACGATTCAGTGATCCCAAATTTGATCAACACCTGAGAAGGAGAAAAAAAATGAAAGGAAGTGAAATTGTTGAGGGTTTTTTGACGACTGGTCAATTGGTTGCCGTTTGATTTGCCATGAGATCAGTTTTTCATTGGGACATTTGAATATCTACCCCGAGAAATTTTCAAAATTTTAAAATCCAAGTTCAATACACAAGATATTACCGTGTCAAAATTCCACCCCTGCTTGTATGGTTTTCACCCCACCAATATATTGAAGATCCATTAGTAATCTATTTATTGTATGAATTTCAACAGAGAAGGCAAATTTCAGATAAGACAAGACCCCAATTTCAGTCAGAATTTCATAGTTTTAGCTCACTGTTTAATCATTGTTTTTTTGATCTGATTTATTAGACAACCCTATTGTTTTGGATGCTTCAAGTGTCATCATATCTGCTGAAACTATACGGTACTTTTCTGCGCATGATTCGACTTGCTTGCTAACTTGATAAACATGACTCGGCCTACCTGTACTCATGCAGGGACACACGTATTGATTAGAAATAAAACTTTTCATTACCCCTCAAAAAGTTGGATATTATTTATTTTCTCCAAATAAGAAAAGAGTTTGGCCAAATTTGACAAATCAGTCATTTTTAAAAAGCATTTAAACACTGTTTTTTCTCTTTGTTTCAAATGTCCAACATTTGTGTGAGGCAGTCTTCATTGTAACATAACCACAAACAATCTCATTTTGAAACAAGGCCATGTTCATGGGTTGGATTCTTGAATGAATATAACATTCAGAGAATAAAGCAAAATATACAAATTTGTTAGAAGATCATTTGTCCAGTGAGTTTTGTACACACCAAGATATTTGTAAACAAATTGTCTCAATACAGAGGGATTTTCTTCACAAGAGACCGAGTATAGCATCCATCTGAGGAAGGCAAGTGAATTCATCAGATCTTGCCAAAGAAATATCTTTTATAATTGAAAGGGTGGGGTCCTTTATTTGAGACTAAAAAATAAGAAAAAGATCAATCTTACTTCATTGGTTTTTCAGCAACAGCTTTGGTGAATGTTCGAACGATGTCGGCCATATCTTCAATTGAATCAATTAATTGACTATTGCAAAGATTTCTCAGTTGAAGATTCACAAGAGCCTGAAATAACAACGAAAAAAAGAAATTATTTTATGCTAAAAAGTTTGTTGTATCATTTCACTAGCATGGTACCTGTGAAAATTGATGTATGGATTTACAAATATATATTCTAGGATAGATGTAATCATCGTGAACACAAAAACGCATATCTTGAAAGAAATCTATTTTTCTGTCTATATTTTTAAAGCTCTTCATATTTTCTGTTTTTTAATACTTTTTTTCACCTTACTATGATCCAAGTCAAGAATCAATCAGGACTTCAGATCCTAAGATGGACTGCATTTGCAGGACCACTGAGTGCTTAAGCTACAATCATCTTCAACGATGAAGGACAAACATGATGATGAGGACTTGCTTTGGGATCGTTTTCTCAAAAACCCTGTGCAAAGAAAAAAAAAATAACTTACTTCTTCTACATCCAATCGACTAACAGGAGTGACTGTCTTGCTTCCCTTTTGGGTCTTGGATCTTTTATTTTTTCTGAAAAATTAAACGAACAAAGGTAACAATTTGAGATAATCCAGGCAGCAACATTCTTCAAAGCTTCGAGCAGCTCTGCAAAAACAAATGATCTGCAAAGTTGAACTCAAATATGAAAAGTTGATACATTGAGGCAGAAGCTGGAAACTAATATAAAAACTTTTTATAAATTATACAAAGTTTTATCACTGCTACTACAAACACTATTTTTACGAGTTATTTCGACTAACATCTTCATCTGCACAGTTTTTATTATTGTTTGTGTAGAAGCATTCTTTGGCCTTCCTAATGTTTGAAAATCTGAGACAAGTCATTGTCTCTATTCCATGAGGAGCCTCAATTGTGCTGTTTTGACCAACGAATTGTCCAGCATAGTCAGAAAACCTGACATGTTCAAATTGTAAGGAATAATTAAGTTACATCGACCTTAGTTTTATTTGAAAAAAGAAGAAATCTTCCATTTATAATCGAGGTGTTGTTGGACGTGGAGACTGCAGTCATGTTATTTTGTCAGTCTGTTATTATTCTCCTTTATTCATTATAATCCACTTCTGGCTTGCTAGGCCTATCAAAGCTTCACCAGAGCCCACTCATGTGTACAATTCAGGAACACATTTCTCACTCTGTCCATTGCCAGCCTCTCGTGAAGCTTGACAAGGGGTTGGACTTGGATTCAGAATTATCCATCTCCTAAACTGGTTGCCAATCAAGGCTGAAGAGCCCAGTTGACCCTGCTATTCATCCATAGCTGAGGGGAGAAGAGATGAATTCATGCCTTTCCCAAGAACACTAATGCAAAAGCTCAGAGTCGGAACTCAGTTTGCTGATTCCATTCTTTAAAATTGCTAACTGTTGGATCACCCATAACTCTTCTTTCACCCCATTAAAAAAAAGAAATCCAATTTTACAAACCTGAAATAATTTTCCATCCCGATAACGACGAGAGTTACCGAGCATCCTAAATACGTCTGTTGTACGTTTTCAACGTAACCCTGTAGGGTTTGGAAATCATCCACCAATTCACCTCGTTGTTTCTGAAAATATAACAGAATACAGAAACGTGGTTTTCGGCCGCATCAGAAACAAAGCACTTGATGGCGTGTGAAGATTCAAATATAGAATATTTTATCATTTTGTATCGCAAGTTTGGACCACTTTCCTTGTCTATGGGTTCATTTATTCACGACATTTCAGCTGGGTATCCATCATCAGGCATTCTTGGTTCATTTAATAAACATATAGATGGAGAAAATAGTCCGACATCAGGGTGTGATGAAGTGATTTTGTGCCTTGTAATACAACGTAAGTATGACCGAATCTGCCTCCTCAAATGCTTATTCTAAAACTTTGTTATTGGCACAAATTTTGCACCTTATTTTTTTAACTGAATTTCAAATCGATCAATCACTGAAGACGTAAATGAGACTTTTTGCATTCAATGTTTATTTAGATTTCGATACTCCCTTGACACTCGTTTTGATATTTTATGCCTCCCTATGAGCAGGGTTGCCTCAAAATGGTATAACTACAATACCAAGCTTTTTTTACACCCTGTCATGTACAATGGTTAATACACTCCGTGTAAAAAAATTCGGACAAGAATAGATTTTCCAATTTAAAAATTTCAGTTTTTGTAACATCAAAAATGTCAATTATTTCATTATTTTAAACAAGGTTTCTCTTTGATTAACTTTCTATCATCTCGATTACTCACCTGTTTCGCTCCGAATACAAGTTCGACAAAATGGTCTGAAGGTAAACACACGACAATCTCGTCTTCATCAGTTTCTCTCTTGGCTGTCAACACCTGCCAAAAGGAATGAAGATTATTTGAAAAAAAGGATCGGATTTAGATTAAATATTTACGGTTTATATCATTGTTCATCTAACTATTCCAAAAATGACATTTCATACGCAACAACCTAATACTCAATAAGTGATTCAATAATAGGGAAGTCATAATTCATGCTATTACTGAATTTGTGACCATTGAACCTAAAGAATTTTAAAGGGATTGTGTATCATCATAAGAGGATTCTTAGAAAAGGTTATTTGCTTCAAACAGCTTGTATTTTGATTAAATATTCTGTTTTTTTCTGGTTTATATCATTTTTTTTTATTTAAAAAATCTAATTTTTTACATAACCTCATAAATCATCATTAGTTAATGATTTACAATACTTCATCTAAAAAATTGGAAAAAAACCCTGATAAATAATGGACTTCTTTGTCCCCTCAAGAATAAAGTACCCCCCCCCAGTCCCTACCTCTGCACCCACGTCACATTCGATGACCGATCTTCTCCACGACACGACAAAAGGAATTTGCTGAGATTGAACGAGACAGGTTGATCCTAGGGTTTCACAAATGCCGACAACAGCCGTTTCAAGACCAGGGATACTTGTAAGGGCGGAGTCCAGAACCACAGACATGTGCTGAAATTGAAAATCGGGGGAAAGAAAGAAAGAAAAACATTGAAAACAAGTTAGTTTGGCAATGGAAATTGTTTGAAATGTTAGAAACAATAAAGATGAGGATAAATAATGTCATCCTTCAATAGACAAGGTCTTGCAATATCTCTGAACATGAAAACTAAACAGAGCTTGTTATACGCTGACTTCATAACCATTTTTGAAAATAGTCTTTCTCTTATAACAATAATCAATGTATTTGCTTGCATATAAGACTCAAATTCAAATTTTTAAAAAATTCTATGCCAATACACTGTAGTGAACTATGTACTGGTATTATGATAAGAGGGCTGTCTACCAAAGCTCAAAATGGGCGGCTTTGGGGCTTGGATGAGTTGCAGTGAGGTTCGTGTCTTATAAGCCAGCACAATAATGATTTTGGGGACCCTAAGTTGATTCATTTTTCGCTGTTGACTGGTTTTCATTCATCTAATTACACAATCTTTATTTTAATTAAATTTTTTTTTCAAATTTTGTAATACAAAATCAAAAACTCAAAAGTAAATTTCAACTTCTGCAGCAGAAATTTCTTACATTTATCATTCGGTTTTCTAAACATTAATAGAATATTTCCATAATATTTCACATAAGTTTCTATTTGTAGCTTTTAAATTTTATCTGGTACGGTTATACTTCATTTAATGTTCAAGGTAAGTTCTTAAAAAGATGCACTGCTAAACAAGGTCAAGAGATTATGGCAGCAATCATTTTAAATATATGTTGTTGTTGAGCCTTAACAAGATGGAATAGATTTGTGCAGTGTATCCCATATGGTAGTTACTTTCTGGAGCTGTTGAAATAGGTGTCAAAATATATTGGTACATGATAAATTATTGTGTATGTGTTTATTAACCACAGTGTACAGTATACTGTTATTTTGAAGATTTCCATGATGCAGTCTTTTATAATTATATAAATATTAATACAAAAATATATTTCGAAAAGGGTGCTGTAGCAAATCAGCGCTATGCAGGATATTACTGTATTTCTAGAAGGAAGTTAGATTTTTGATATTTCATCAAATTTTATGGAGTTGTCTCCCCTTACTTTGAGGCATTCCTTTGGTTGGAAAGCTTTTCGGCTCATTTGTTGGGCTTTCCTGATTTGAGCGGCTCTCTCTTTCTCTTGTCTTTTGGTTTCTCTTTCTCTTTGTCTCTCTTGCTTCTTTTTTTCTTTCTCTTCTGCTTTGAGCTGCAAAACATTAATTAGAAAATAACGAGGAATGATATGCAGTTGATTTAAAGCCTTCTTCCTAATATTTGCATATTTGAACGATTGTAGGTGGCAAAGGGTCCTACACTTTTTAATATGAGCAGATGTTGGTGTGTTTCAAGCCAGACTGTTTTGTTTACAGACTTAAAAATTGGCATCAGTACTCCACTAGACTCCTTATAAAAATGTTTTTTAAAAAAAACCTTTTCAGGGCTTTATTCTGATGAGTTTATCAGTATTATCTAGATTTTCAAAATTGAATCCTTCCAATAAAAACCCATTGGGAGAGAGGATTTTCAAAAAACATTTTCTCTACCCATTGAGTAGGATATATGTGAAAAATTTTAAGTTTCTACTATGAATGGTCAGGGCTGGGCAAAGTCTGGATTGATAGATAAAATGTTAGAATACATGAATAACCTAAACCTAACAACAGTGATCAAACCGCTCTGTTGTGGGTAGCAATGATTGAAAGCATTTTCCTTTATTTGAAATTTATATTCTGACTTTGTGTCTTCTCCAAAGATTGTTCATTGTATCTGATTTTCTCATTATTTTTTTTTCTACACCCTCCAGACAAACACATTAACAATATATTACTCTTAACTCCTGGTAAAGTTTGGCTTGAAGCCATTCTTGCAATGAATGACAAAAAAGTAAATGTTACTACAAGGGGATATCTATATTATTAAGGATTGTGATCAGAATTGTATTTAACTGACCATCAGAGAGAGAATTGAACAATAAAAAGGCTAAAAGTGGTTAGATTAAAGAAAAAATGTTATTGGGTAGATTTAATAGCCAGGTTAGTGTGTAGAATTCATTTCCTCAGTATTAACATTGATTTTTTATTTTAAAAGTAATCAATAAAATCATCTAAGGGTCACATTTATAATGAGCATGTGCGAATTATGTAAACTTATTTAATTTGAACAACGGCGACAAATCTAGCCATCTTTAGCCATTTGAAATTGCCATCATAAGATGGGCTACATGATGTGTCTTTGCAAAGATAGCCCCAAAAGATCAACATTTTCATTTTGTTTTACAGAATCAATCAAAAATTCCTACTGAATGAAACCCTCGGGGAATCTTTCCCAAATGAGTAGAGTTCGTGGAAAACTCCTTTACATAGAAAAGCCGTTTCCAAATTTAATTGTTCCTTACTTTCTAACATGAAATAATCAAATACTTTCGCGTTTTTTCGTTCGTTTCCTTCCCACTGTTTAAAGATCTAAATTCATTATCTTTTCTTTAGATTCGTCCCCTCTGAACTAAACGAGAATTTCCCAAGACAACAATTACTTACATTAGTTCTATTAATTAATTACGATTTAAAATTTAGGAAATCATCGTAAAAAAAAAAAAAAAAATGTGAACACAGGAAATTAATATTTGCAGTGCAAGGGAAATAACTCCATGTTATGATAGAATAATCTCCCTTGTATCAATCCATATTTCGAGTAAAAAAAAATTCTTTCTAACCTTTTCTGTATATATAATCATATAATTAAGAGAGAAATGGTGATCTCTTTATATCCCTGCTTTTCAATTGTTTTGCAGCGAACCATTATAGAGGTAGCACGACCCACCTCCTTTCTCTAATACACACCAGTCTCCTGTACAGTGGCCTTCTGTACACAACTATGTTTTAATATATTTCATACTTGTTTTTTCAGTTTTATTAATAAAATATTTTATTTCAACACATAGAGGTATTATTATAAATGCGTTATTTTTATTAGAAACTCTTTTTGAACCAACATTCTATTTTTACATGATGACTATGCCAGTTGGCCTTGACAGCATAAATAGAGTAAACAATTAATGGGCTGCTGCAGGAATCAATTGGCATATTCACTGTGTAAAAATGAGATATTGGTTCTGAAAGAGTTTCTAAAAGAAATTAACACATTTATAGTTATTATGTTAGATTATTTATCCATTTCTCTGTAATATATAGAGGCATATAGCACATTTATTAGATAATTAGTAGTGCATATTAGTTGACTTATATAAAAATGAAACCATTTCAAACATTCTACTTACGTCAATTTTTCACGAGAAGAACCTGGCACAGGAGTTACAATGGTTTTAAAAATACGGCACAATAACGTTTTTGGGAACCCAAAATTGATTCATCTTTCACTCTCGACTGGTTGTCATTTATCTAATTACACAATCTTTGTTTTGATTAAAGTTTTTTTTTAATTTTGTAATACTAAATCAAAAACTCAACAAAAAGTAAATGAATAAAGTTATATTGGAAATATTTTATGCCATTCAATCAGAAACTTCAAATTTTCTGCTGCTCTTTTACCAAAACTTGAAAGTAATTTAATTGAAACGAAGATTAAATGAAAAATTCAGACGTGTGAAAAGAATACAGCAAAGAAAAAGAAGCTAAAAAAAGACTGAAAAATGTATTTTTCAGTTGGATCAAATTTGGGTCCTCGAAAACGTTATTGTGCCAGAAAAAAAACTTGGCTTCTAAGAGGTTAAAGATCTAATTAAACAGAACGAATGACGATCGATAGATTGCGGAAATGAAGAATCAACAAAGTAAACAATCTTGTCAACATAATATTTAGCACTCAATGAACTTTATCTACAAGTTGAAATACGATCAAAGCACTCCTAGAATCCAATTGGCTAAACTAATTACGAAAATCAAAGGGGCTACCGATCACAGAAAAGAGGATTAGCAAGCCAAGTTCAAACTCAAGCTGAGAAAATTTGTACTCACTTCACACTATTGCCCTAGGGAAAGGCATGTATTTATTTGTTTCCCCCCTGTCATTGGTCATCATGGCAGGGTAAGGTCCATCAACCCATCCATCTTACATTTACTTGGGGAAGGCCTATGTCAAACAATGAACCTTAAAAAGCTGATTAGAAATTTTAAAAAACTTACTTTGGCTTGGAGCTTCTTATCAGGACCGGTTCCAGAGGAGGGTCGTTCCCTTTTTTTAGCTGAAGGAGCAGTGACTTTGGTCTGGGGAAACGACAACACCTCAGATACATCTTGAGAATCTAGGTTACTGGTTAATTTGAGTCGTTCTGTCAAGGATTCTTTGAAAATTCCGGGGGGCAACGAATCTGAACTATTGCTTGCACAATCTGCCTCTGGAATGGGTCGGAGATGGATAACCCCTGACAGACCTGCATCAGTTTTTGGAGATGTTCCATGGAATCGATGTAGGATTTGAGGGACATTTTTAGGAGGATTTTTAGGAGGACTGTCTTTGAGATGGGTAAAACTGTTGTCCGCAACGTCAGATGTTAAATCAATTTCAATTGCTTTCAGATCTTTCAAAGTGAAGATCGAGGTTTCGTTTTGGTTGAAATTGCGGTTGTGGTCCTCTGTGGAATCAGTAGCAACGGTACTGTTTACAACTTCAGGCTTTTCGGTTGGCTTCTTCTTGAAAAGGCCGTGGGGTAAATCGGAATCAAAACTGTCATTCAGAGACACAACATCGGTGTCAGACTGCACATCATTTGATGAGAAATCTTCACGTTTGCCATTTTGGAGAATATTTTTGAAATTGGTAAAATGATCGTTTGGGGTGTCACATTCGAGATCGATCGTAATTGGTTTTGACTGCTTTAAATTAAAGATGGATTCGTCCGGACTAGAATTCAGAATCATAAGTCTCTCACGGAGACCAAGCTCTGAATTATCTTCCATCGTCCCACATTCAAGTCTGCTTGGAATTTTACAGAGAGATTATTATATCAACTGAGGAAAATCCAGATCTGAAACAGAATGTATAAAAAATTAGGGTGAAGTAAAGATTAGCACTAAAAAGGTCCCTTCATAAAGATCCCCAAGTAAGGTCACCTAATAAAAAAATCAACACCACTAAGGTCCCTAAATAAATATCCCAACCAATTAAAGATTATTACCACCAGGGTGAGAATTAAAGGTAATGATGAGATAAGACAAAAAGGTTTTACAAACTACATTTATTTTTTAAACAATATGGAACTTACACCCTTTTGAAAAGGAGGTGTCTGCAGTTCTCTTAGATGGATAACCATCCTTATTCTCTCTCGAATAGGATCCTCAAGGTCCTTTTGAATACAGGTAATGTTGGCGCTCTAACAATTTCAGAAGGAAGCTAATTCAAACAATCAATCTCCCTCAACGGGGAAAAAGTTTGATCCAACAGTTGTTCTTACGTATCTTTTTTGATATTTGTGTGAATGTCCACTCATCTGTCTCTATGCAAAAGAGAAGAAATTTCCAACATCAAATTTATAATGACCATCAGAAATTTTATATAATACACAAAACCCAGCAACTCTGCATCTATATTGAAGTGATTGAAGATTAATTCTGCCTACAGCCATTTTCATTTGTTCCCAAATTGACTTATATAACCCTGACTCTAAAATCTACCACTAATCCTAAACATTAAACCCTAGACGACACTAAACCTAACTTATATCCTTTGTAGTTAAATTTGATGAATTATATGTAAAAGATTTCCTGCTTTCATTTGAAAATGAAATTTTCAAAAAAAAAAAAAAAAAAAAAAAAAAAAAAAAAATGTGGTTGAAAAAGTGAAAAGAAAAACAAAAAAAAAAATGGAGATCGGAGAAAATTTCAAAATTTCTGATGAAAAAATACTGTTGGGAAGTTTCCAGAGTCCGCAGGTCTCGTTAGTCAAACATAATGCAGAAATGTTCTGAATTTAACACAGAAAAAGTAACAATTGCCATGCAAATTAGAAACCGACAACTGAACTACATTAGGACCAAACTCTGATTCTGTCTGCTGAAAAGTGTTTTAATTGCAATCAAAAATGTTTGAGGGAAAGAGAATGAAAGAAAATACATCACCCATCTCTACACATTAACAATGGAGGATAATTTTATCCTTATGAATTATACCCATGATAATAACCCAAAAATGTCCGATACAGGTGTGAGAACCTGCATTGGTTGTAAGAAAAAAATTAAAAATTGAGAAAAGGGACAATCACAGGTGCGAGAAGGAGAAAAATAGATTATTCTTAATTGATAACAACTTCAAAGGAGGAAAGTGAAGGCTTACTTTTTCTCCGAAATGTAAACTCATTTGAAAGACTTCACAAGTTTGTATATTTTTGAAAGATGCAAATTCTTTAATCTAAATAAAATTGACCAGTTTATTCAATTGAAGGAAGAGACCAGAAAGAGAGATTCTCTTCCTTTACAGTAGATATTTACAATATGGATGTAAATTGACATTAGATAAATTTAAAGATCTGGCAAAAATTGGTATATTATCTGATTTTCATAAAATTTTCAATACTTATTTACTAAAACATGAATTGACAAAGAAAAGACTTTCGTTCCAAATATTAAAGAAAGATTTTTCTTTTTCATGTGATTCTTACCATTTTAATGATTGATCTTATCTACAATTTGCTGTCTTTATTGTTTTTTTTTTACACATTTAAAAGATAAATCCTTGAGATATTAATTACGATTACCTTTTTTAGAAAAGTCCTCCTGGTATTGCTCTAAGTGTCCAAGAGTCTAACTTTGGGAATTGAAAAATAGGATAATCAAGTAAAATACTTTTCTTCTCAGCATTTTTTTTTTTAGTTTTATTTGATTAATTATAATTTAAGCTTTTGATCGGGAAGAAAAACAAACATTTTTCTCAATATTCAAAAAAAAGATTTCTCATCATTCTTATCGATCGCACTCAGTTAGAGCAGTTCCTGAGAGCTTTCCTAAAAAAGTTAAACATAATTAATATCTCAGGGATTTATCTATTGCAGGTGTAAAAATCAGTGAAAGCATCAATGTAAAATGAAATAAACCATCAAAATAATAAAAGTTTGGGTAGGAATCATATAGGGAAAAAATTCTATTTCAATATTTAAGAGGAGAAATTTAAAAAAAAAAAAAAATTCGTACTTTAATGAATAAGTATCGAAAATTTTATCAGAATTGAATAATATGTTGATTTTTGAGAGATTTTAAAATTTCTCAGATGTCGATATTCCGGTGAAAATTCTGTTCATGTTGGTCATCCCTACCCTAACCATACGGATACATTACTCGGTATACATGGAGAAGGCCGAAAAATGGATCGGTCGGAACGTCGTGAGTAATGCAAACATCAAGAAATAGTTCAATGTTGTGAAAGATTTTCTCCGAATGTTGATAACTGTTCTCCTCCGAATTACAAAAAGACAGACAGTGTAATTCGATGTTGCCGAGTTGGCGAGAAGAAAAAAAGACGTTTTTAAATAATTTTTATTGACAGAGCAATTTAAATGGATTTTTAGCCAGGGTGTGACAATCTCTCAAAATCTGCAAAACCTTTTAATCCTTGACCCTCCAGCCTTTGAACTTGAGACTTCGTATAATTCGATTCCGAAATCCAAACACGACTATAAAGCAAAAATTGGTCTCAATTTCAATAACTGTCAAAAATATTTCTTTGTTATATGAAAACACGAACATTTAAAAAATCAGAGCAAAGCTTTTGAAAAAAAACCCCCAAAAACACAACCTACCATTTTCTATTGTCTGCGCCTGTCACCAGTATAAAAAATTCACCAGAAAAGTAAACTTACTCAGTAAAAACTGTAAATATTTTCAAATCTACAAAGCACGTGTACCGGTGTACTGTAAAAGCGGTGTAAAGCAAAATTAGTCCAGCTAGAAAAAACGTGATTGTAAACGTCTAAGTTTTTTTTAAAAGCGTAATTTTCAACTAAAATTCGTGCAATTAAATTAGGATCATTTTCATTTTATTAGCTTTGAGCATTATCATGTTGCTGTTTTTTTTTTAAATTCTATTAGCTATTAATTCCCATCAATCAGTTTTTAAACATTGCTAATAATCACTGAAATTTCATTTTATTCTTATTTCTTTAAAATATACCAAGGACTACTATTTCGATATATTGCTCCAGTATCATATATATTTTTTTCAATTTAGTTTTTAGAATTTGAACTGAAATAAAACAAAAAGAGATAGACTTGGAGATAAGTTATTACAATTCAAAAATATTTTTCTTACCTTTCTTGATGAAAACAGGAAAAAATTTCGAGAATTATCTCTCAACATCTGGGTCACGAGTGATCTCCCCTACAGAAAGTCGAAATGATAAAAATCAGACACTTGCGTATTGCTTAAACAGAGTGTGTGATCATTTCCGTGCAAGACAAATGCGCGAAAGAACAATTAGTATGAACATCAAATCTTTGCAGGAACGACCAAAAATGAATTACTGAGTTGGAACAATTCATTGGGATACAAAATTAACAAAATTCAGTGGGAACAGACTATAGAATGTAAAACGATTTATCAAGAATTAAACAAGTGGCAAAAATTTTCCAGTTATCTCCATTAAAATTAATGCAGTAATGAAAACAGTTTTGATGAATAAGAAGGTAAATAATAATGAAACAAATTCTTTTCAGTTTTGCTCATTTTTCCGTAAGGCAAATTTCTGAATGTTTATGAGTGTACACAAGCCTCAAGGTGTAAATTCAAACAACACACATATTTTGAATGCATCTCAAAGTACTTTTCTGAATGTTTTGAAAAAAATTTTCCTTAAGGGTTTTAGCAGAGGATTCTGTTAACGATCTAACTATTATGCTCAACTGGACCCCTACTTTCTTTCCCCATGAAAATTTACAAAAAAAAAAGAAAAAAGAATTGAAAACATTTATTTACCAAATTCTATTTTTTTTTAAAAAATTGTCACTTTGCACCTGGGCTCACAAAAAACTGTTCAGTTGCATGTCAACCTGATATCATAAAATTATTTTTCTGAGTCGTCAGATACTAGTTTATTCACCTAATATTTTTATAGGCTTTAAATATCTTCTTTCTTATTATCTTTCATCTTTAATACATGTTTCAAAACATTCCAAGAGACATTGTGAATCACCATCACTCATATATGCTGTGTTAGGGGTGATCAATTAAAAAGTTGGAAAAACTGGTGATCAATGAATAAATTACTCCTCTCAACTTTTGTTTAGCTGTGATCATTAAAAACGCTCCGAATTTTCAGAAAACAAGTGGGCACAAACGATGACTAATTTAGCATAAACTTACATCACATATTGAACCCTCACTAAAATAACAATTTTGGAGATGAATTTTCAGAAAATGAGAATTATATTGAGAGGAGAGTGTGTGCAAAATTTCAAGTTTCTACTATGAACGGTAAGGGCTGAGTGAAGTCCAGATAGTTACACAGATATAAATGTCAGAACACATAAATAACCTAAACCCAGCAACAGTGATTGAACCAGTCTATTGTGGGTAGCAGTAATTAATGAACTTGGAGTTGAAACGATTTATATCTAAAAGATTGAAATGTGTGGAAATGTCATGAACCCTGGTGTTTGCGGCCTAGCTTAGGGGGGGAAGGTCATGGCAGGGAGGAGTGGAGGCTATTTATAAATGCCCCTGAATCAAAAGTTGAAGGGGGCTTTCAAAAGCTTTACAAATAGTTCACCTACTGCATTTTTACTGATAAATCTCACTAAATGTTGGAGGGGACCCCTAAAGGAGCCAAGTCCCTGAGGTCTTCAATTTTCCCTCAAATCTCAAGCTATGCGTCTGATTCTGATCAGGTAAAGTGGGTCCTTTCTCTGAAGAAACAACCCCCAATAGAGTATGATAGCCAATGACAAGGTCTTGGTTTCTCTTGCATGTGTCTGCCTAGTAATCCTTGCAAGTCTCAAGTCTGGTCGAGACCAGGACTTTATACCTACAAGTTTTTATCACCATCGGCTTGGCAAGAGGCAAGTCCACCAAAGAGGTACCTCGCCTTAATCACACAGCTTAGAATGTACTCAATCAGCAGCTGTTTTTAACCCTTTCGCTATCTGAATGGACATTCTGATCAATATGCAACATGTATATATTTGGAAAATTTTTTATCCATCAGATATGCTCATTTTTTCTTCCATTTCTTGAAAAGTATGAGGTTTACAACAAAATCAAATTCTTATAACTAGCTGGACCTATGGAAATTCCATGGGTGTTGACAACTACAATATTATTGTTACTCTTGCATGTAAATTTCTGCAATTAAAGTATAGAATTTCATTAAAGTAATTTATTACTTATATAATGTATCTATATTAACTATAACATACAAAAGCAAATGTAACTATTAAATCTGTTAATCATTATGTATGTTATGGTCACACTATTTTCCTTGACTATGTGTTCATTTTTTCACAAGATTTCAGCCTTGTTCCCTCCAGACTAATTGGATGGTGTTGATTCTAGAATGGGAAATCACTACTCAGAGCGCATGCTTGATTAGACTGGACACATATCTGTTTTTTGTATATTTGGGTTGTATTATCTGGAAACTTCTGAATTTCTTTTCTGGCATTGGATAATCTGTTTCACTTTTTTTTAGAAGTCTCTTATGATGACAAGCTTCCAGATGCTACTGATATCAATGCTTGGTTGGCTAATACTTTTGAATGGAGAAAGTATGTGTGCTGCTTCCTTTAGTCATCGTATTTGCCAGTTGTTCTTCCTGTCGATAATTTGAACTTAGTCCGACAATACCATACATAATGATTAATACATCCCATCCATCAAAATTCAGACAAGAATGATATATCTGTTGTTGTTATTATTACTGATTACTTTTCTTGACTTTCTATACAATTGTAGCCTACAACGATTATAACTTTATTTTTAGGCTTCAGACTTGCGAGGGAATGTAATGAATGGTGAAGGTTGTGTCCATTTTGTTTCCCTTCAAGCATATGCATCCTCTTCCATTCTTACTATTGTTCACTACATTGCAAAGTTGGATGAAGAAGAATAAGTAAAAGCATCAAAGATATGAGGAGAATTTTAATTTTATAACTGTAAGATACTATTGTTCTTTGTGCAAATCATAAGAAGAAGAAATCAAGCCAAGAATCATCCTAGGATGGAAAGCCTTCGGCAGAGCAAGCTCAACCTTCAAGAAAAAGAAAATCCCATTAGTCCTGAAAAGAAGGAACCGATGCATCCTCCCAATAGTCACCTATGGAGCTGAAACATGGAACCTAACCAAGAGACAGATCTGCAAACTGAGAACCATGTGACATGCACATGAAAGAATTATGCTCAACCTCACATTGAGAGATCATAAGACAGCAAGATATATTAAGGAGAAAACAGGAGTTAGAGACATCATAGAATCCATTAGAGAACTCAAATGGCAATGGGCTGGTCAGGTTGCAAGAATGGCAGACAACCAATAGACATCACGACTCATATGGATCCCCAGAGATCACATGCGAAACCAAGGCCGGCAGAGTACTCAATGGAGAGACGAGCTAGACAAATTCAGAAAGTACGGGTTTTGCAACGCCCACGATAGAGAAGTGTGGCGAATCCTGGGGAAGGTCAATGTCCAACAATGGACGTTTAGAAACTGATGATGATGACTATTGTTCTTGTGGACAGCAATTGACTCCGTGCCCTCTTTACCCACTTTGTAAGCGGTGAAACATCAAGAGGGGAAAGGAGTATCAAAACTCAGGGATTTTATGGAGTAAATAGACCTAACGGGCATCAGAGAAGAAATAAATGATGAAGTTATTGTTATGTTGGCTTATGTAGAATCAGTACAGCATGTGACAGGGAGTGGACAGTATTTTGAGATTTACTGATAGAATTAAAGGCAAAAAGGATGTGAGTCAACAACATATGGTTAAAGTAATAGGGACAGTCAGTAATAAGAGGCCTTGAGTCTAATAATTATTCAGCCATCTTTTGGCAGAAGTACCATGACATTTTCAGCAATTCAAACCATTGGTGATTTCTGCTACAGAAGATCATAAGTGTAAACATCTTTCACTTTTGAAACTGGATCCTTTCTGGTTTAAAAAGATTATTTTAGCGGTAATTCTTTTGGCATAGAAATTATTTATGTCTAATAAAAACTACATATTTACTTTGTTTTATGAAAAATGAATGAATACAAAGTTTTGATTTGATCAAAAGTTTATTTGATTGCCAATGTGGCCTAACATATATCAAAAAAACAACAGATCGAAAACAATAATAAAAGGTGTGTTATTATCCATATCATGATTCAAATATTATGGACTAAACAACATGAAATGAATAAAAAAAAAATGTTAATCAAAGCATTTTCTATTTATTTAGAGCTGTTGAATTTTAATTGTCATAATAATATAATTTTTATTATTTATTAACTAGCGGTTGCCTGTCATATGATGGCATTTTAATGGTAGGAATTAACTTTTTCCATCGTAGATAATACCAGGGCCATCTTGAGAATATTTGAGACCCCTGTGTGGAGCAACATACTGGATTTTGCCCATGAGCCACAGTGCTTAAATCTGTTTAATGAATAAATTCAATGAAGAGTCAAGAAATGATTTAAGCATGAATCTAAACTTAATTTTAAAGGAGGTTCTCTATGTCCTCCAAGAACCTTGATTTTTATTTTTCAACTTGTTTTTTGGGGCCCCTAAGCAACAGCTCAGTGTGCCTGTGCGATAAGAACAGCCGTCGGTAATACAGGTTTCCCTTGCTCAGTGGAAGTAAAGTATTTCTATAAAAACCTTCCGTAAGCCAAAATGACATGGAGCTAAGATGCAGTTACCATCAATTCATATGGTAAAAATATTTGAGTGATCCCAGACTCCAAAATTAGCAATGATGGTATGTTAGGCTGAGTTGTCAGAGGCTAGGGTGAAGAAGAAGAGGAAGTGAGTGTGCCCCTCCTCACCTTTTCTTCGTAAAAGCAAAAAAGGGGTGTAAAGCAAACTTTTGAAAAGTGAGGGATACCTGTATCAGGTTTTGTCCTTTTTGGTCATCCATACTTCTGCGGTCCTACAGGACGCTTGTATATTTAAGTGGGATTTCATCGCATATGGATAAGGGAAACTGACTCAATACTAACACGACTATTGTTCTTAGTTCATAGGTAACAGACATCCAGAGTAAACAATGTTTTTTTCACTATATTCTAATTTTTACCAGTCATGGTCAAGATATCTAGTTTGATTGGCCTCGAAGCTTTATAGCTCATTGGCTGAATCGATTCCACCGCTGCTCAACGCCACAATTTCTGGAGGTTAAAATTTTGGAGCTGAACAAAGTATTCCAGATATTTTCATTCAACATCATATCGAAAAAAGTAAGTAATATTTTTCAAAATCCAGCCAAGTTCAACTGACTAATTTTTGTCGAAGCCAATATTTCTATAACAGCTAATTCATTTTTGAAAGATTTTTTTTACATATTTTCTGTCAGCAGACGTCAATCACAAAGTTTTTGAAGTTGATTTTAGAGGTTGAAAATTTAGATTAAAAAACAGTCTAAAACTTGCATCAAGTTGGCAAAGGTAATTTTCATTTTTTTTACGACTAACTTTATGCTATTTTCTTGCGATTAAAAGCAAGAATAAAACTTCAAAGAAGATATTTAAATCAATGCAATACATATCAAAATTTTCACAAAAAAAAGTTTATGATTATTGCAACAATTTGTAATGTTTCTGGTACCCACCTGTTTGGGATAAGCAGTATATGAATTTTACCATTATTTGCGGACATATTTTTGGGTTATGTATACTAAATATGAAAGGTGTATCTTGTCTACACTCTTAGATATAAAGAAAAGCACAATATGACATGTTTTGTGTGTTAAAAAGCAATAGATACTGGTTCTTGTATACAGTGACTGGAAGAAAGGCACAATTTTGGATACTGGATTGGGAAAGAAATCACTTTTAATCTATTCAATTTATAGTGAGTTGGCCTATTGGTGAAGTTAATAGTTCATCTCAAATTATCTGACTCCATAATTAGGCTTTGACCAAAGTCTACTAACAATGAATAAATTTTTGGTCTGTTGTAATACTAATAGTAATAGTTCATGTCAAGTTAGCAATGATGATAGTTACTGATTAGATAGAGAAAATAGAAAAAAGGAGATTACATACTGTAGAGCAGTAGTATTCAAACTGTGTTCTCTAGAACAGCAGGTTCCGTAAAACAGAGTGACATTCCCCCGAATACTCATTAATTCTCCATTACATAAACAATTCCTTAACAGCTTCAATAGGTTTTTAATCTATTTCCTCCACAAGAACAGTATTTTTTATATAAGATAATAACAGCTACATTTTCCTTTTTTTAGTTAGAAACATCTTGGTTGTCCACGTGACACGAATGCTGTTCAGTCAGTAGTCATTCATGTGTCTGTTTCTCTTCAGTATACTTAATTCTGACTTTTTAACTTGAGTGAGTATTTTCTATTCAAGTTTATATACATTCAGATAATTCCATAAACAAGGCCAAAATCCAATCGTTACTTACATATGTTAACATACAGGGTGATCACAAAAGAAGCAGATACTTTCAAAAATGTATTCAAGTATAACTATCAAAGATATTGACACTTACGATGCACAGTTTTGTAGGAAAATACCTGAAGTTTATGACTGTAACTTCCTGTGGTTTGAAGAGTGCATTTTCCATTTGTATATTGGAAAACTTTTATAAAATCTTGTGTCAGCGCTACCAGACACATAATTCATCCCCAAATCTCGCCAGTTCATCTAAAAACATTTTTGGGGATTTTTTTTTCTTCCTCTTCTAAAATTTTGTGTCAGTGCTACAAGAGATAAGATTTGTCCCATAACCTTGGAAATTCACATAAGTATTCCACAACATCTAAAGACAGTTTTTTTGATTTTTATAAATTTTCAACATTTTTAAAAATGAAATCCTTTGTTTTTTTTTAAAAAAAAACTCTTAACCTTGTGTAAGCGTTACCGGACATAATTTTCAGTGTAGAAGCATGCAGTATTAACTTCAAGAGTTTCTCTACAAAACTGTGCACCATGAGTGTCTTGAAGAGTTTTGCTTTAATACATTTTTGAAATCGTCTATTTCTTTTGTAAACACCTCGTACATAAGCAAAGTTGTTTTTTGGTGGGGTTCTGTAGGAAATTTAGTTATTGAAAAGTAGTTGAAGTTTCAAGACCGCTGATGTAGAGTATCGGTTGAATGAAGAATGAAAGCTTGTAAGTAACGTAGAAATAACAAGTGATATATTTATTGACTCGACAAATACAATAGACTGAGTTGAATGCCATTTGCATTATGAATAAGTATGATTGGGAAGAAAGAGTTATCAATACAGGTCTGGTAATTCACAATAGAAACCATCACCTAGGCCAAATCTTTTAGTAGCATGCCGTTTTGGGGGTGATCAATCAAAAAAATTGAAAAAGGGTTCATCGATAAATAAGTAACTTCTTTTGCCTTTTGTTGGGTAGTGATCACTAAAAAAGTTTGAATTTTTGAACAACAAGCATGAATGCTGCCAGACAAATTAAAAGGCACCAATTTAGCATAAACTTACAGTACAAATGAACTCCCCCCCCCCCCCGTTAAAAAAAACTATTGGGAGGGGAATTTTCAAATAACGAAAGAAAAAAATCTTTCATAGACATAGTAAAGGGTAAATGTTTAAATTCTCAGTCCTCCAACTTGGGGAGACCTATATATATGATACGTACATACATAACCAGTCAGCCAGCAAGAGCAATTTGAAAACTGAAGAAACCTTTTTTGGTTGACAGTTTCTAACAGTACAATTGTTATGCAAAATGCTAATAGGTGTTTAGATTGTCTATCTATAAATCTATGTTTGTCGGTTTGTATGTCCAGGTTCATGGAATAGGGTTAAAGTTGAAAGTTACGGAGAAAGACAAATTTAATTTATAGTAATAAAATAAGTCATGTTTTGAAAGGTTAACCGGGTCTTCCTGTCAAGCAACACATAAGTTGTGAATGTGTTTCTCACAATCATGATGGATAGTGAAAAAGTCTCTCTATACAAAAAGGCTTTGTAGGTTTGTACGTAGAGATAAAGTTCAGCTCTTGGACTTATGTCATTGGACATTTCACCAAAAATGACAAACGCTGGAAACCTTTTTGCCGGAAGTATGTTTGTTTTTTTTACTCATGAGTGTACATGTTTATTGTTCATTTTCTCAAAATATTTATATTTCATGATGCAAGAAACATACACACATATGATAATTAGCAATGTGCAGATGTCCTCTGTCACAGTAAAGGATGCAACTGATGTAATTAAATATAATTTCATTCAAGTCCTAATGATGTGATAAATGTTGATTTTAAAAAACCAAAAAAAATAACATAAACAAAAAAATGTTTGTGGTCAACAGAACGTTTTTTTCTCTGAACTCACTGATTTGCAAAGCAGGAAAGAAAATTATTCCTGAAAGATGTGATTTAAAAAAACAAAAAAAGGGCATCCCCCCCCCCCACTGGATCCAGCCTTTTCACCGAGAAGTTGGAATCTTATAGTTAATAAACAAAAATGGTGCAGTACAATTGTTTTATGTAACTCCAACTTAATGTTCCCTAATAAGAAGAGTGTGTTATTGTTTGTTGAGGCTCACTCACTCCACCATGTCATCCTAGGGTCAGGTCATGCGTCTCTGTCACCAGTCAAGTGCACCATCTGACTTTTAGATAATACAGTGGTTTGTACTTGCTTACACTACAAATGGTGGGTGGAATTTCTGTTGTTTTACTACTAAGATATATTCTGAATGTACCCTTTTGCACCCCATATCCTGGAAATATGTGCTTTTGCATCTCCTTGGGAATATAAGATTTTGCACCCCTGCTGGGAATATATATGCTTTTGCACACACCTCCTGGAAATATGTGTTTTTGCATCCCCTTGGGAATATATGCTTTTGCACCCTCCCGGGAAATACATGCTTTACACCCCTTAGAAATTTATGCTTTTACACCCCTCTGGAAATATATGCTTTTGCACCCCCTGGGAAATATGCTCTCCCCTCCCCTGCGGAAAAGTGGCAGTAGATGCCCATAATATCAGGCTTAATCCGCAAACATAATTCACCAGATTTTTGAGTCTTTTCACTCATTTTCAAAATACATTATTTTATATATTGCAGAATGTATGAATGTACAACCAGCATCTGCATTGCATGCATATAGTATTAATTTGATTCATTCGACATTGCAATTTATGCATTAAAATACTGTTTGAGGAAGGTAAAATACACTTTAAAGTATTTTTTCATTTAAATGTACTGGACAAATCTTTAATGATGCTCTGTGCAGTATTCAGTATTTACAGGCTTAATGTTTTACCTTTGAACACTTGGACTCACCGATAAATCTAAGAAATCTACCCCGTTTGTAAGTAAGGTAGTAAGGTGTCTGCTTAAAAGATCATTAACACCTCAAGTTTAATTTTTCTACTTGATGAAGATTTACGAATCAAATCATAATAAAATATGCTTCACAAATTAGCATCATCAAGAATGGAAAACAATGAAAAAATATGAAAAACTGAATTTTTCTTGAATAGACTTCATATTTAACAGAAAAATTGCAGTCTGTAGGTTGGTGGGGTCGTTATCATAACACAGAAAAAACAGCGAATTGTAGCACAATTTTTGTTAGCATAATAACATTAAAATGTCGTATCACGGACAATAAAGCCATCTCCAGTCTAATCGGAACACCAGTTTCCAAGTGATTCATTTAATTAAATATGAATTGAGGAAAAAAAAAAAAAAAAATGATTGTCTAAGGGAGATAATTCAAATCTTATCAACTAATTACAGCTCTATATAAGGAGGTAAGAGCAATAAAGAGATGACTATGATATAAATTCTATAAATAAGAAATCACTCGGCATTGAGCTTAAAGGTCACAGAAGTTCGCTTTTAAGTAAATATATGTAAGGAAAAAAATGTACATCAAAATCTCTCACCCCCACCCCCAAATAAAGCCTCTTTTCTTTATTGTTCTCTTTCTTCTACGTGATTTTTTTCTTCATAAAACTTATCCCCAACAATAAAAACGTTCCCGTTTCACTTCGGATAGACTTGATAGAATGTAAATGAATGTTATGAAGTTTCTAGAACATTTCTGTTGATTCCCTTCAAAGGCCTTTTTCAGGTGAGCAACCTGAATGCGAAGAAAGGGACTCTTTTTTGTGTCAATTCGGGTAGAGATGTACTGAACAAATCTTTTCTCACAATGTTTTGTACAGGGTTCAGTATTTGACGGTTTAATGTTGGACTTCTGAACATTTGGACTCATTAATAAATTCCAGAAATCCATCTTGTTCACGAATAAGACTTTTTTTGTTAGTAGCAATGCTTGTAAGGTAGGTTACAGATGTTTTCAAATCCTCTGTTTGTTAAACAAAGATATCCAAACCATGTCCCTGTTCGGCAGCAAAAGCCACACAGAGTTGAAATTCCCACGGGTCTGACATACATTCCGCCAACTTATCGATGAGGGCAGATTCTCTAAGTTTTCTCATCAAAATATCTGTTTGCACTACCAAAAACATGAGTCCCTCTGTTTACATGAAGATAGTACACCTGAAGAAGGCTGTAGAATGGATCAGCGGAAATATTGTGGGAAGGGAACAACAAGAAAAATGAGTTCGATTGTCAGAACCTTCCAGTAATGCTAAGTAAATAGAAAAAAAACGGTAGCAAAACTGAAAAAAGTGACCCTCTCTTTTCCTACAGATAGTACACCTGAAGAAGGCCATAGAATAAATCAGCTGAAATGTTGTGGGGACGACAAAAATAACAAGAATGAGTTCAATTGTCCGAAAAAATTTTTCAAATATGATTCTTCATAAAACTGTAGACAATAATTTTCTAGAAGTCTCTCGAAATTTCCTGAAGTTTCCAGAAATTTCCAATGATGGTAGCAGAAGTTTCTTGAAATTTCCAGAAGTTATTTACAATGACAGCAGAAATTTCCACAAGTTTCCAGAAGTTATTTACAACGGCAGCAGGTTTTCCAAGATTTTGATTCCATCTCTTTTGCTGGTTGCTGTGAACGAGCAAAATTTATAAACACTTGTTCGAGCGATGTTTGTCCGAGGGAATACGTCTCAAGGTTATAAGTCTCTTTGATCTGCTCAAATGTTCCAAAAAGCTCTGCCCAAGATATCAAGGTATCTTTCCTGATCTGGTAATCGACAATGCCTTCGTGAACGTCCTTAAGTACACAACCAGGAAACTTCTCTTCGATATGCCGCATCAGAGGGTTAATATCAAGTTTAGTGTTGGAGTTTTCGGGGATATGCATTTTGGCAACGAGGGAATAACCTTCTCCAAATTTGCTTTTTAGATGCTGAGTGCTTCCGAGACAGCGGAATTGTCCGTTGACCATGATGGCTATCCGTGTGCACAGAGCTTCACATTCGTCCATGCTGAATTAAAGAGAAGAAATAATTCAGTTGAATGACATTGATATAATATTGGTTGAGTAGCCCTTATCTGAAATGCCAGTGACCTGAAGTGTTTCAGATTTTGAATCTTTTTATTTTAGAATATTTACAAATACACGATGAGACAAACTTGAATGGTTTCTCTTTTACTAATCACTGTTACTCAAAGGGGCATTTACAGCCTTTCTAGTCATTTTCAACAATATCTTTGTAAAGATCAGATAATGAGCAAAAAATTCAATGATTAATACATGCAAGTTTTGGCCATGATAGCAGTTTGTTTTGACTGGAACTTGTTTTGTCTTTCACTGTTTGTAATGTAAATATAGTTTCACATTTCTCTAAAAGTTTTACAAAGATAACCAAGATGGTACTGGAGTAAAAATGAGTTAAGTGCTATGAAAATCAGCCTCATCTCTCATCTTTGAATCATACTTAATTTTCTACTTGTGAAATAATGTTAGCTTTCAAAAAGTTATGGATTTTAGAACATTTTCATGGTTTCGGAAGAGGGTACTCAAGCTGTAATAACATTAAAAAAAAATCTCATTGTTCACAGTTTTAAATAGGGACTTATCGATTACAAAGCAGGACCTATGGAAATTCTACGGTGCAAACAATTTATAGAATTTTAAAAACTCTTCTCAAAATTTCAAGCAAAAACAATAAAAATTTGGTTTTGGAACTCCAAAAGCCATCACATTCAATTCCTAAATATGAGGCAAGTCAAAAAGTTTCATCATGAATACATTTACTCCAGTCATTCTTACCTGTGAGATGTAAGGATAAGTGTCCGTCCACTATCACGGACACCGATTAATGTATTCCAGAGTTTTCGCCTTGTACCAGGGTCCATCCCTGTAGTTGGTTCATCCAGAAGGACCAAGGGTGGGTTCCCCACTAAGGCCACAGCTGTACTTAACTTTCTCTTGTTTCCTCCGCTAGAGAAGAAAAGAAAAAAATATTGGTTACATTAATCTTTTTATTTATCATTTATTATGTCTCTTTGGGTATCTCCAATTATACACAACATTTATGCATCAAGTTCAGAACAAATACAAAATTCATGAAAACATATTCAATATTTACAGGTTTACTGCAACATTGGAAAGGGAAACATTTAGCGCAACAAATAAGCTAGTCCCCTGTGAAGTGCCATAAGACAGGATCTGAGTCTGGTGAATTACCGTAGCTATTAAACAACCAAAGATGGCAAAGGGTTCTATCCTCTTTCATACGTGCGTGTGCTTGTGGGGTTTTGCTGTTGGGGGTTGTCCCACAAAACTATACTAAACCCAGCTGTGGTTCTGGGTTAGTAAAAGAAGGCAACAAAACGGAATTTCGTTTATATGTTTTATATAGAATATTGATTATCAATATCTCTGGAGATGGCAAATGCCTATTCGCAGTTGAAAAGAGAGGAGGCAGATTATTATCTAAGTCAAATGACGACTGGTCTCTCATATCACAAACGGTAGTCTACTGAATGGTAGCAGCGGTTGACGGTTACTAAGGGCGGACGGCTGACACGAGGGAGAGAGCTGGCAACGACTATCTTCTCCAAACCCAAATTTTGCTCTGACTTCTAGCGGTTGACGGTTACTAAGGGCGGACGGCTGACACGAGAGAGAGAGCTGGCAACGACTGTCTTCTCCAAACCCAAATTTTACTCTCTCTCTCTAGACCCCAAACACTGACCCTTATATCTGGCTTTGTTTTCAAACCCAGTATTTGACAGGTGACACTAGATTGAAAAAGTACAGATAACTCAACTTCCCATGACATGGTCATCGAATCGGGAACAAAACCTTTTTCCCAAAAGCATTTGTTTTTGCAACCCAGGCCTTGACAGATGACACCAGATTGTAAAAGCACAGGTGACCCAACTTCCTATGACATCTCGAAAAACACATTATCCCCTTTAACACAGATAACTCCTTTTGTAATAACAATAGTAATTACTGGTAATAACCTTAGTAATTTTTAGTAACAGCCATAGTAATTTTCGTAATTTTCAGGACACAGGGGACTCCTGGCCCCCTAGTGTCACATGCTTGTGTGTTTTTTTGTTCATGCATTCCAGCACTCCTCGCTGTACTGTTTTGTCTACAGACCTTAAAAAGTTTCACTTCTACCTGGGATAGCGCAACATACAGCTCAACAAATAAGTATTTCCTCTGCTCTGTGCAGAGAGACTGAATCTTATGCATTGCTGCAGCTATTCAATCATCAGTCTTTCATTGTCCGTCATTGGACATAGACCTATGTCCATTCGAGTTCTCTAATGGATTCTTTGATGTTTTGGACTCCTATTTTTTTCCCCTGATATACCGTGCTGTCCTGTGATCTCTCCGTGTGAGATTGAGCATGATTCTTTCATCTGCATGTTGCATACTTCTCAGTTTGCAGGTCAGTCTCTTGGTTAGATTCCATATTTCAGCTCCATAGGTGACTATCAGGAGCATGCATTGGTTGCATACTTTTCTTTTCAGGACTAATGGGACTTTCTTGTTCTTGAAGGTGGAGCTTGCTCTGCCAAAGGCTTGCAATCCTAGAGTGAATCTTTGCTTGATTTCTTCTTCTTTTGAGGATTTTATGGAGATTCGTTGTCCAAGATAAATGTAGTAGTCTATATTCTCCGGTTCTGTGTTGCCTTAAAGAACTCTATGCAAAGGATGCACAAGTGTGTTGAGGCAACACATAACGAGCTGCAAGATGCACATTTGCATTGTGTGGCTGTGAATAGGTCAATGAATGTGCTCTGATCACCCCATTCCCGAGAGCTGTGAGTTCAATCCTGGGTCATGGTAGAGTGAAAATACATTAGCTTACTGGAGGAGCAGTGTACCCCATGGAGGGAAATTTGTATTTACAACTTCATTTTTTTTTTAAGCCACGAGGATAACCGACATGATAAAAAGTCTGATGTAACATATTATCATAATCAGCCTTTAGAGTCCAAGTCGTTGGATATAGGCCTTTCTCAAGGTCCGTTGTTGTAAGTGTAGGATATGGAGAGTGATTGGTCTTACCCTGCCATCCTGACTGTTGATATGTTGGCATGGGTGAAGTGATTTTTGTCTGGCAGCGCTGTTTTGGCTGTCTTGACATTGTAGAATGTACACGGTACACTCCTAGATTGTTTACACTTCACATAAGTTTTTTTACATCGAGTGGTTGTTGTTTTCATGTGCTTTGAAAATGACATATGACAAAATGTTTTAGAGTATATAGGCTGAAGCTCTACAGCCACATTGATGAATGTGGTTAGAAAATTTTGTAAAAGGGAAACCTTGTCTCTTTTTTGACCCAAATGATTCGAAATAAAGAAACCTTGTCCCTTGTTCAACACAGATAGTTTGAAATAAGAATACATTGAACCTTTTTCAACACAGATGATTTGAAATGAGGAAACCTTGCCCCCTGTTTAACACAGATGATTTGGAATAGGGAGAAAAGAAAGAAGTCAAATATGTCTGAAACGTAAATGTTTACCTACCTGTATGTTACTACGGTTTTGTCTGCATATTTTTCTAGCATTAACTTATCAAGAAGTTCATCAACTGTCTGTTTTATCTGTCGTAAGTGGACACCTCGAAAATGTGCGAACATGGTTAGAACTTCACGGGCTGTCATTGACTCAATGAGAGCATCAAACTGGGGACAGTACCCTATTTGTCGCTGGATCTGAAAACAAAGGGACAGATCGCAAAAGATAGCAAGTAGGATTAATAAATAAAACAAGGAAAAAACAAAAATTATTATTTTTATCTCCATCCTAACTTTAAGTTGCTTTTCATCATAACTTCGATTTGGATCCTAATTCACTGGTAATAATGAAACAATGCAATCGGAAAATAAACAGCGAGTCCACGGCGATGAGCAAATCCACACCATTTAGCCAGGGGAGGGGGGTACAGTATGTGTCTGGCCGTTTATGACCATTCGACCACAGGGACTTTATAGTTAAACGGAAGCTGATTTCATACCTCAAACCTAATTTCTCACTACTGATAAAAACTAGTTAAAATTAATAATAATGTTGCAATACTTCATCCAAGGTTAAAAATTAGAAAAATAAAAAAAGAAACAAAACATTTTCAAAAAAAGTAGACCCCCTCCCCCGAAAAAGAAGAAAAATGAAAAGACGTAGCTCTCCCAGAGGCAATACAAAAACAGATCTTCAAAAAGAGAAAAATTTTTTTTAATTAGTTCCCCCGTAAGATCACAAAAGGTTTTAGAGCTACTAAATTAGGGCAGGGGTTTTGAAACTCTAGTTTGTCAAATAATGCTCAGTGCCCGCAGCAGAATTCCCTCTGAACCAGACATTGCAAATCTTGAGGCAGAAAAACATCAATGTCTATTACACAACTATCAAAAAGCATAATTATTGTATGCAGATCCATACCATTATTGGAATACAAATGTAAATCATTTTAGATAGATATGATTTTCAGAGGTCAAAATTGCTTTTTATTGTAGCTCATTAATTAGTCAAAAAACTTAAAACTAAAAGTAGGGGTTTGCTTTCCTCTATAGAAAGAGGCCTTAAGTTTCCAAAACTTTTGCTCGAATATTTCCTTTATAGAAAGGGGCTTCAAGTTTCCAAAACTTTTGCTTGAATATTTCTTTTATAGAAAGGGTCCTTAAGTTTCCAAAGCTTTTGCTTGAATATTTCCTTTATAAGAAGGGGCCTTAAATTTCCAAAGTTTCATAACCACTGAGCTAGAGGGTGGAACAAAAAAAGTCTCTCACCTTCCTCATATTGTTTTTTACATTCAATCCATCTACATAGATCTTTCCCGATGAGATCATTTCATCTCCTGTGAGCATTTTAAAAGTCGTCGTTTTGCCTGCTCCATTTATACCCAGGAGACCGAAACATTCACCCCGGGGGATTCCAACTCCGATATGATCCACGGCCGTAAAGTTACCGTATTGTTTGCTGACATTACTTATCACAAGGAGGTTTGTTTCAATAAGTTGCTGTATATCTCCAGTTGCTATTCGAAACTGCTCCGACTGAACATCTTCATCGATCGTCAAGATCTCATCTGACGCTCCTTTGTTGTCTTCCCCTGAGACGGTCTTCTTCCGGATGTAATTGGTCAGATGGTAAAGTACGCGTCTCATGAAAGTCGATTCGATCAACAAGACGATGGAAAAATAAAAGACGGTTTGAACTGCCATGAATATAAGCATCCGGCCAATTCCATTTGCTCTCCATCCTAAGTAATCTTCATTTAAAGGCAAGCAATTATCTCCACATCTGTCTATGAGTGAAGAAAAAAAACAAGATAACAAACCCTTGGAATAAACTTTATATACTTACATAAAAAAAAACAAACTATAAGACCTCAGGGGGAAATCAAAACAACAAAATTATCAAATGCCTTGTAAAGAAAAACATGGTTTTCTAAAGATGGAGTCTAGATTCACAAAAATGAAGTTTGAGCAAAAATATATGTTACACATGAACAAAATTTTTGTGGATGCCCTTATAACCTATTGTAGAACCCTGGATAAGAAAAGCTGCACTAGAGACTATGAACTTAACCACCATAGAAAATCCTCCACTGTTACTGGCACCATGTAACCCAGTACTACCTTTTACATGATACTTGTAGAGGAGATGGGCACTGAAAAGTAATCATCCATGTTCTTGGCCAGTCTTTCTCAACCCTTTTAGACTGGGGGAACCCTTGAAATAGATTCTATTTCTCAAGGAAACCCTGCATAAAAATGATATACGTACAGCTGATCATACATTAAAAATGTACACTCATTATAATCTAAAATAATTATCAGTAATTCTACAATGTACAGGGAGATAGTTTTCTAGATATTTGTTCATTTTGATGAACATTCGAACATACTTCATTTTTTCAGTCCCCTCTTGCCTAAATGTTGAGTGCCCTGGACGTAATTTTCAATCTGCAATATATATACATGGGTCTGAAGCAATGGTTTTGATCCTACCTTGTGGTACTGGATGGAATAATGGATAGTCTATAGCCACACTGAAGAGTTGTAATACAACGAAACAGCTGTCTATGGATGACTCAATTATTAATTATTCTATATATATATATATATATATATATATATATATATATATATATATATATATAAGAAAAACTTGGGAAAAAGTTCTCTATACGTTACTTCAATCCCTATGGCATATCATCAGGAGAATGCCTCTACCTCCCTTTGGTTAGGGTTGATTGAAAAACAGTTTCTTCTCTGGAATGGAACAATCGAGCACTCCTATGGATGATTTTTACAAAATAATCAATACCAAAAACTATATAACTGTTTACCTTGCAGTAAAGATTTTTTCAATGGCTCATTACAGATCGTACATTCTATTTTGCTTGAAAAAGGTTCATTTCCACACACAAATTGTGGCCTTATATATACCAATATATATTCATGTTTTAATCGAGTAAAGAGTTGATGTGCCACAAATATATTTCATAGTATATCATCAAACAATAAAGGTTGAGGATCACTCTATAAGATAATAATCTTTTTTACTATTTGTGAACCTTTGGTCCTGATGAAAACTCCAACCCTCGAAGGGGAAAATAAAGAAAGAAAATACATTCTATACCTGGACAGCATCGGATAAGGCTGTTATTCTTTGGTATCATTTTACATACTGGAAAGACTTTCTTGCATGCAGTAATTGCAACATAGTTAGAAGAGTAATCACTCAAGCCCTGACCGAGACAGAACTGCGGGAAAATGCCCATAAAGACCCAGGTCAGGAGTTTGGAAATGTTATCCAGCTTGACAGAAGGAATTTTTAGAATCATAACTACCAGCATGGTGGCGACACCTACAGATGAAAAAAAAAGTTCTCTTTAGAAATTTACATAATTGATTACCTACACATGCTTTTCAGATTTACTTTCATCCTCTCCGTGGCCACAGATTGGGGTATAAGTTTATAGGATGATTATAATATAGAATTGATCCCCCACTTTAAATCCACACAACACATTCTTGTTTGTTAATCAAATATTGATTACCCAAACAAGCATGTATTCCAGATTTAATTTCATTCTCTCGAGACTATAGCAATGTACATAATCTGATATGACCACAAAATGGGGGATCAGTTTATGAGTTATTACAATAAATATTGATCCCTCATTATATGTCCACACTTTCTTTTTAGCCAATTATTGAGTATCTATGAAAATACTTTCTCAGAATTTAAAAAACCAAACTAGGTGTGTGTGGCCTGAAGGTACACAGCAGGGAAAATCGAATCAACGATTGACTTCAAACTACAGCTGAGACAATTTGCGTTGACTTTGCACTAATGTCCACAGAGAAAGGCATGAATTTATCTCTCCTTCCTCCAGCTATAGGTAAATAGTAAGGCAGAGTGAGCTTTTCAACCTTGGTAGGCAAGTAACCTACCAGACAATTGATTACTAATCATATAATCCGACTCCTTGTTCAGCATTCCTAGAAGTGGGCAACAGATTCAGAATATGTTTCCAAAGATTTATACTTCAATAGTCCATCTGTTCAGTCAAAAATGAAGGCATATATGGAATATATGGATGCACATCACCAGGAGAGATGATGAGACAGCACAGTATATAGTCAGGAGTCAGAGATATCATAGAATCCATTAGAAAACTCAAATGGCAATGGGCTGGTCATATTGTGAGAATATCTGACAACCACTGAACATCATGACTCACAACGTGGATTCCCAGAGATCATACGGAAAACTGTGATAGACAAAAAATAAGATGACATGACGAACTAGTTCAGAAAGTACTGGCTCTGCAACATCCATGATAGAGAGGTCCGGCATATCTTGGGGAAGGTCTATGTCCAATAACAGATGCTAAAAGGCTGCTGCTGATGATCAACAAAAAAATCAAAGAACGTACGACACTGGCAGTTGGAGGTGACCCAAAAGCATTTCTTTCAATTCACTACTATCCTTTCGATTAGGGGAGAGCGCAACCTTTTCCCTAATCTATTCCACCCTCATCAAACAGCTTTGGGGTGCACTGATGCTGAGATGCACAGGGAAATTTATTTCCTTTCATCCAGGGCATAGACATCAGATCAGTCTGTACTAGAGGTAGACAAACCATTACACCATCCCCTGATAAAGTGTGTAAATCCGACGAGTTTACACAATTGATGCACCCACTTATTTTGGGTTTATCACACTCTTTATCCCAAGTCTCCGATATGCTGCTGATGACCGCCAGACTATTCAAAACATGATGCATAAAACCAACTCCCCAAATGGAAGAGTTCTGATACTAATCGTTCACATTCAAGCTAACAGAGTTATCTTTCTATGTACATGTTATATAAACACTGAGCAGACTTAAAGATCAAAGATGATGATGATTACTGAGAAATTAAAGAGAACATAGGTCAGAAAGCAAACTTACCAGCGAGCATATTGAAGAGGGTCAACCACACAAGTCCTGATGACGGGATCGTAAAGAGAAACGATGCGAGATAAGTCATGGGTAGAACGGAGAGTACGTACATCAGGAAGAGAATAAAGAGGTGTGCTGAATGTTCATCACCATAGTAACCTTCAATACTGAACCCTTTGAAGACTGCTAAAATCAGTATACAGGGGATCAAGGCAATAGGTATATCCCAAATGTACGTAGCCATCCAGTAGTTGAAGGAGGTGACACCACTGACATATTGCACATGTTTGGCTTTTGTGGCCTGCTCCTTAATCAGAGGAATTGAGAAGCTGCTGGCGAGAAAGGAGATTCCAAAGATCAGAACAATCGAGACAGTAAAGGACGTGGCGTTTCCTTTTGATTGATCGTCAACTTTTTCACTATCGGATTTTGGTAACGGATGATTAATAAAGACAAGAGAAGAATTATCGCCATTGAAGTATTTGAGAATAGCTGATGCCATGGTGCTCAAAGAGATGGCGCCACTGTGAAAAGACTGATCATTGAAGAAAGATATGTACTGGTTTTTCATCAGGTAGCCAAAATCTGCCGCCACTTGATAATATTCGTTATAAAGTGGTAAGTCTCGAGTACCGACATCTCCAAGATATTTCAACATGTTTGGGTCGGTCTTGTAATCCGATAGTCTGCTGATGTCATCAAAGATGGTGGCAGAGCCGAGGAATTGCGAGCTGTATATTTCGATGATTTCAAGGGTTTCGTTTGTGCTGTGTTGAGGGAAACTATAAGGGATGAAGTTTATACCATACATGGTTGGTTCCAGGACCAGAGGTGGGAAAATGTCGTGTGCTGGGAAAGTCTTCACCACAATAGCAGATAAGATGGTGAATAGAAGTGGTACAGAGATTTGCCCTAACGTAAGTAATTTATTTCTCCAGCTGTACAGAGCTTTCTTTGCTAAAAGTGCCATAAACTGCTGAATGTTCAATTTGAAGCCACTGTTCAAGTAATTCCCTGAAAGATGAAATAAAATACTAAATTCATATCATGATATATAAAGGAGCAAAAGTAAATTTTGGACTCGTATTTCTCTACCTTTCATTTCTGTAGCTTCACAGCAAATAGAAGATGTAATAATCACGCTGGCTATAGTTTTGAATGTATAGAAGACAAAACGTTGCCCCAAGAAAGTAAGACAGACAAAAAGATAAGTCCCCCCAGAAAGCAATACAATGATTATTATTCAAAGAATTTTTTGTATGATTGAGCTGCTCCTTGTTATTTGTGTAGCCAACACAATGTTTCAGCCAATCCATTCTACGGTCTTCTTCAGGAGTACAATCTTAATGTGATGGTGGTGAACAGAATTTACCAATGATGCTGCATATTCAAGTGGTAGCCATGCAACAGTGTAGGATGACCACGTTTCGAGAGAGAGGGAGAGGCGAGCACTCCCCTTGCTGATGGATACTGAGGAAAATCAAAGAGGTAGGCCATATCAACATGTCGACAGAATGTATATGTCAAACAAGTGCAGGGTTCAATCCCATGTGGCTCACACAGCTCAACAGGGGCAGGACATGAAATTCCAGGCCCAACAAAGAGAGAGAAAAGAGTCCTATGTTGTAGTGTGGCTACCACTAGAATATTCTGTTTACCGAAATCATTGGGAAATTCCTTTTATCACCATCACATTCAGATACTACACCAGAAAGAAAAGGCTGTAGAATGGATTGGCTGAAATGTTTAGTTAACACAAACAAGAATAAGCTTGATCATCCGAAAAACTCTTTGAATAATTATTGTTGTATTGCTCATTTGAGGACTAATTCTTGTGTCTTTCCTTGAGACAATGTTTTGTTAGTTATACATTCCAGCCTCCCTTAAGTGTCAGTTATATTGTTTCAAAATTGAATTTTTGCTCTGTTGAGGGACGTACATTACTTCCCAAACATGTCACATCTGATGTGTCTGTATATTTTTAGAACCTCGAATCTAGTTTTTCTTTTCTGGCTTAAATATGGTATTGCTATCTATACTGGGCTTGCTGATCACATGATTCGAGCATAGTATGAGTGCTGATTCCTTCAACTCTCTTATTCTCCAGGGCAGCACCCTATCAATTATTTTGACTTTATCCTACAGGGGTGGATGAGCTTCTTTGTTCCTCTAAAGATGATTAGCCGCTCCATTAAGTTGTGGCAAAGAATGAAAGGGCAAGACTAGCCACCCTCCTAAAAATAAGACTTGGGGAACATTGGAAAGCAGTGATCTATGGAGGAGCTTTGAAATCAGGAATGCCTTGTAATCTTTTGAAGCATCATGAATTTTATATCAGATTCAATAATTTCATTGAATTAGTGACTAGTCAGATTCAGGGACATCATAGAATACATTAAAAATCTCAAATGGCAATGGGCTGGCCATGTTGCACGAATAGCGGACAACCGATGGACGTCGCAACTCACAACATGGATACCCCACGATCACATGCGGAACTGAGGCCGGCAGAATATTAGATGGAGAGACGAGCTAGACAAATTCAGAAAGTACTGGCTCTGCGATGCCCATGATAGAGAAGTGTGGCGAATCCTGCGGAAGATCCATGTCCAATGATGGACGTTGAAAGACTGACGATGAGTGCTAAAGAATTTCTATAGAGATGGAGCGTAATCATTTGAGGATTGTTGGAAAAAGGTTATTGTTTCAAATGAGTCATATTTTGAATAAATATCTACTGTTTGCTGTTGTTTATATCATCCTTCATCTTACGATTCCAAGAAAACGGCATTTCATAAAAAACATCCTAATGTATTGGGTGAAAAAATCATTTCACTATTTATACATACTTGTGATTATGTACATTGAATATTTATAATGCTTTCGTGAAAAAAAAAGAAAAAAATAACTTACTATGGAAGGGTATGGGTACAACTCTATTTAAAGAAAGGCGTGATGTATATGGATTTAAAAAGGTCGTACTGTGATGGCTAACAGGTGTACTGGCAGTTGATGAGTCATTACTTGGCTCGGGTTGAATTTTCTCGGCACTTGGATTTTCACTCACCCTAAAAAAAAGGAAAGCAAATTTTTTTTTGATTGATAAAATAATCATATGCATAATTTCCCATTCTGCTGGTAATGGTTGCCTCAATTCCTGACCACTGACAATCCCTGGTTCTCAATGCATTTCTATTGTGACACTAGGGGGCCAGGAGTCCCCCGTGTCCTGAAAATTACTATGGCTGTTACCAAAAATTACTATGGTTATTACTAGTAATTACTATTGTTATTACAAAAGGAGTTATCTGTGTTAAAAGGGACAATGTATTTTTCGAGATAATATGAGAATTGTGTGCTTCCAGGTGCGGGCATCTGCAATTTCTCAATCTAGTGTCATCTGTCAGATCCTGGGTTGCAAAAACAAATGCTTTTGGAAAAAGGTTTTATTCCCGATTCGGTGACCTTGTCGTGGGAGGTTGAGTTGCCTGTACTTTTTCAATCTAGTGTCATCTGTCAGATCCTGGGTTTTGAAAACAAAGCCAGATATAAGGGTCAATGTCTGGGATCTAGAGAGAGAGAGTAAAAGCTTATGAAAGAAAAGTTATTTGCAGAGTCCTTGGGAGAGGGGGAGACTAATTTATGATATTGAACAGACCTGCGTCGCGAGATGAATGATGGTCAATGTTTTGGGTTTTTCCGGAAAGGTCGACCACCCCCCACAGGAACACCCCACACTATTGCAAAATCATTAGTAATGCATTTACATAATATATATAATAGCTCTATTCTGTAAGTAATGTTTGCATTTATTCTAGACCACTGACAATTGCTTCCTTCCAGATTTTCAAAGCACAACGTACAGATTGAATGCTGAAACTAGATAAGAGAAATTCAAGGTAAAAAATTGCAATATTCATAGTTTAACCTTTAAATTCATAAAAAAATTTAAATCTTAATATCAATGGGAATAACTGCCAATCAAAATTATCCCTTTTCAGTTTTACGCAAATTTAAAAAAAGTATTTTTTATTCTATCTGTCATAATAACTTTAACAAACTTTGTTTCTATGACTGGAGAGTTCCACTCTCCACTGTAAGAAATGGTATGAAGAGTTTTATGATTTAGTTAATCATCAAATATTCTCTTCTCAGAAATATTTAGTTTGTGCAAATAATGACTCAGAGTAAGTAATGGGGTAGCAGTAACTTCTGTGGACAATAATAAGGAAAGCTGATGCCCAGACTATATAGACAGGGTTTCGATGCAGTCAGTGCTAAAATGAAAGATCTCCATTCTGTCTCCACAGACAATGGAATGACACAGCGATGTACCCTCCAGGGTTTATCCTGTATGAAGCATATAGAGATCCATAGTGATGCTCTTACCATTGAGCTAAACAACTGCAGGTGATACAAAGGCCCAAATAATTGCTATCAAACCAAATTCTCATCCCGTTTATTCTTGGTCTATACGTATATACATATATATATATATATATACTAGCATATACCCATCAAAAATGACGGTGTCATTTATGTATGAATCAGCACACAGGAGCTTTGACCTATTCTAATAGGTATTTCATTTTTAAGAATTCAAGTATCCTGATTTGAAGTTGAAAAAAAAAAACTAAACTCAACTAAATGTCTGATCAGAGTTTTGATTATAAGTTTTGAGTCTTCGGTCGGACACTGAACATTTCTTTCAGTCACTAACGCGTTGTTTATTCTTTCCTTTTTGTTCCAAACAATCAGCGTTCCTGAGACATATTCTTAATCGTAATGAAAAGAGAATATCACATTTTAAAACCCTTCAATTGTTTTGCTTTTGTTTTTTTCTTAGTTCTCTTCATTTTTTTCCACGTGGACTAATCCGTTGTAACTTTTGAGTTACAACAGGACTCAGATACGACAGACAATCCTATAGATACACATACTTATTTGTATACATGGCTTTTATATAGAGAGACAGGTATACAAAAAGAGAGCAAAAACAGATGTTTAGCTAATACGAGTCGTAATAAGAGGTCAATAACACCTGCTGTTACTGACCTGAGGAAGACCTCTTCCATTGTTGTCACAGTGATACCGTAACTGGAAATACCGATTTCTTCTTGTTTGGTTTCGATGGACGTAAAAAGTTTCGGGAACTCTGCACTGCTGTCATGAGGGAGAAGGTAGCTGAGTTCTGTCCCAACATTACTCTCGATTTTGGCTTGTGGGATGTACGACTTGATAAATTCATCAACTGTCAACACATCGCACTGGGGTGTCTTCACCATCACCAGGTGATAACCAGCTCCTGCATAACCAAGAAATCAGTAAAATTTAGCAATTTTCAGAAGTAAAGAAATATGGCAGCCTATAAAACACATCTCTTCTTCCCCTGGCCATGAGTAAATAGCAAGGGAAACTTGGCTCTACTTCCTTGGATGGCAACCAGTCTGGGAGAATGACAATATATAACAAGAGCCCTGTCTATCACACTGGTATTGTCTTAAAAGGAATTTAGTTCAATTTTAAAATATATAATAAGCCATGTTTATCACAGTTATATTAACGAATAACCATAATCAAAGATCTTGAATGGCTGACCATATTTCGAGAGAGAATGGTGAACCTTTTCCTCTCTGGGAAGAAGTCTGCATCATAGATAAGGAACGCTGTTGGAAACTGAAAAAAATCAAGGAGGCAGCTAATACAAACATGTCGACTAAGTGTATAAGTTAAACAAGTTCAACTCAACGTGGTTTCTGTAATTCAACGAGGGACAAGGTATGGAAATCCAGGTTTAACCCGAATCCAACATTGTAGTGTTGCAACCATTGGAAAAATTCTGTTCACCACCATTACATTTGGATAGCACACCTGGAGAAGGCTGTAGAATGGATTGTCTGGAAACGCTGTGTTAACAACACAAACGACAAGAAGGAGTTCAATTGCCTGAAAAAATCTTTGAAAGCATAATATTTATATATATATATATATATATATATATATATATATATATTGATTAAAGTTAATGATCATTTAAACTAATGTGATGTCATTCAAGTGCTGTAGAAGGGCTGGACCCTTCTAAATTAACCCTTAAACAACATGCTCCAGCTCTGGCTGACATAGCAGCGCAGATTGGGTCCTGGGAAGGCAACCAGTCTAGGAGAAAGACAACTCTGAATCCAAACCAGGGATGGGGGGGGGGAGCCCCGCTTACAGTGGTTTGACACCCAATTTGACGCCAAACAAATTGCTCTGCTTTCTTCTGGATTAAATCAGTGAGGCCCGAGAGGGAGATTCGGACGACAGGGATTCCCAAGATCTCCATACGTTTTGCCAAGTTATGTGCTCAGCAGAGATAGAATGAAGGCTGTTCGACTGATACGTCAGCTTTATTGATTTTTCACCTAATTCTATATAAATGTACATTTATGATAATCATCAGCAAAGTGGTAAGTAATGAATGATTATTTTATAAAGAAAGTTGTTAACATAAAAAACTGATGACTTCTTTTTGCAATGTACTTGATACAGACAGTGATATGAGGAATGGTGAATCCTGATGGAGTTGGTATTTACCATATTTGGATTTTAAGAAAAGAGTGCTACCACAACATCTCAGTAATCCCTCTGACATAATGGCGATTCTGTCTCCAAGACAATCGGCTTCATCCATAAAATGGGTCGTGAGAAGCATCGTTCGTCCAGCTCGGTTATTTTCAATCACTGACCAGATTTGACGCCGGGCATTCGGATCCAGTCCGGATGATGGTTCATCAAGAATGACAATCTAATTACACAAAGAAGCAAAACCAAAAATATCCTTTAAATTGCCAAAAGTATTCAAGAATATACAAACGTTTTGAAAAAAGATGTTTCCATTTTGAATGAGGGTACATATGTTTGAACACATATCTTTTGAATACAATTGAATTTCAATAAAAGGTACTTGAGTTTTGAATAAGAGATTTTTGTTTTGAATAAAGTTATCATATTTTGAATAAAGGTGCTTCTGTTTTGAATGAAAGTACAAGTATTTTAAAAGACTAGAAAGTACATGGACTTTGAAACTAGGTATTTGTGTTTTGAATCAAAATATTTATATTTTGAATAAAAGTACACATTTGGAATAAACATAGTTATAAGTTTGAATAAAGTACTTATGCTTTGAATAAAAGTTCTGCTGTCTTGAATAAACATACAAACATATTTAATAAAGATACTTATAGTTTGAATAACTATATATATTTTTGAGAGGAATACAAATTGAATATGCTCACCTTTGAACCTCCAATGAGTGCCATTCCAAGAGATAATTTTCGTTTCATACCACCAGACAGCTCTCCAGATAAATTGTCTCTCTTTTCTTTGAGTGCTATTGATTCCAGCATTTTTTCACATTCTGCTTCCATACCTTCACGAGGGAAACCTTTTAACTGAAAAGATGGAAAAATAAACAAGTGAAGCAGATTTGAAAATCTAGTAACTTGAAGTTAATAATTCATCAACACATAAAATGATTAATAATGTACAGGTGTCTTCTGTCGTGCTAAGGGACGCAACTGATGTAGAATGAAGAATTTCTTTTGTGTTTTAATGATTCAGTGAAAAATTCTGAATTTAAAATACAATAAAAGTAATAAAAACCCGACTAATGATAATAGAAAATCTGTTTGAGATCAACAGAATGCTATTCTCCAATCTCACTGCAATCCAAATATCTATTATCCACAAATATAAAATGGAACGTATATAGAAGGCAATTCTCCAAACTCGCTGAAATGCAAATCTCTATTATCCACGTCTATAAAATGCAATGTGTATAGAAGGATATTCTCCAATCACACTGTAATGCAAATCTTTATTGTCCACGTATATAAAATGCCAAGAGTATAGAAGGCTATTCTCCAAGTTCACTGCAATGCAAATCTCTATTATCCACTCATGTAAAATGCAATATGTCATTTTTTTACCACACCAATGAATATAATAATTAGCAATGTGCAGATGTCTTCTGTTATGCTAATGTCATCAGTAATTTCTGGTGACATAACTTGATAGGAATAGAATTTTATGTTACATTAAACTTGATAAATAGTATCTTAACTTAATTTTCTCTTTAGATTAGTTAATACTCAGGAAAAATTTAACATAAACAAGAAAATGCTGCAATACTTGATATTTCCGATATTTTTTAAGTACAATGTAATCGAAAAATTATTTAATTATAGCCGTCATTTTTCAACAGCAAGGGTATACTAGTCTATATTATGAAAAGCAACATGTCCATCTCTCCGTCACACTTTAAAGAAAGATTTATTGGCTGAAACTTGAACTTAGTCTGCTGATTTCATATTATATGCTGGTGACTGCTATGCCATGCAAAACATCCACCAGTTGATATATATTAGATCTAATTTCAGGGTAATGAAAAGAAAGAATAAAAGGTGCTCTTGCAATAGTCGTCTTCAGGGTGTAATATGCGTAGAAGACTATGAGTTATTCCCCTTATATAATCATATTTACAATGAACTATTGAAATAAATTATCAAATAACTTGGTCTAAAATTGTAAATCAAATTATTGTTATTGAATTGTTTAGTATCAAATTAATTTAGTTTTTTTTAAGTGTGTCCAGACTCCCAAATCAGAAAAAAAAATTTGCGAGTGGAATGACTTGTAGACTTTAATGTATACTACACCCTGAATTCCGTCATTACTAGAGCACTGAATAGAACAATGAATTCTATTCATACAAATTAACACTTTCAGCACCATCCTTTTTTCACAGACATGTGTAGTCCAAGAATAGAACACTGTTGATCCCCCCAGAGACCACTTAATCAATCATAGCAGTATGCAGAGGACAAAATGAAGACAAGGTGGAAATTCAAAAAAAGGGATAATATGTATGTCCCTAGGCACTCAACTGGTAAAGTAGCAGAAGACATTAACTCTTAAATTCATAAACCACTTAATACCATTCCTAATTGATACTCTGGGGAAGGAAAAAAAAATTTCTTATGTCAGATGGAATACGAATAAATCAAAAAACTCACCTATAGCTGGAAGGGAGTTATTCCCCTTAATATCAATATCTAGATTTTCTTATATGAAATAAAGAGTTGATTAACATTGTTCAGTGCTGAACGTGTAAAAGAGGATTAAGAGAGTTCTGTGAGACAAATCTGAACAAAGCGCCAGTCTTACCACTGCAAAGAATTGTAGGTGTTCCTCGACAGTCAGTTTCTCAAAAAGGACATCATGCTGGGGGCAAATGCCAAGGCTGTCTCGGACACTTGCCATGTCCCTACATATATTGAAACCATTGACAAATGCTGTACCACTTGTTGGAGGAAATAATCCTGAGAAAAAAAAAAAGCAGAAACAAAATAGGTCTGGTTAGTCATTCAATAGAAACTATCAGATAATCAACATCTCTTGGCAACCAGCCTCAATGGGGTGATCAAATTTTTAAAAATCGGAAAAAGAGTGGATCAATACATAAGTTACCTCCCTCATATTTTGTTGGATAGTGATCACTAAAAAAGTCTTAATTTAAAAAAAACAAACGTGAATGCTGCTGGACATGAACTAAGGGATCAATTTCATATGAACTTATATTTATTGACCCCCCCCCACACACACACACTAAAAAACTATTTAGAGGGGAAATTTTGAAAAAAAAACCCAAAATCAAAAAAATGTCTTTTTAGACATAAGGAGTAACTGTTTGAATTTTCTGATCTGTAACTCCATTGGTGCAGTCAGTATGTGTGATACATACATAGCCAACCAGATTAACCTAGAAATTGTAGAAACCCAATAACATTTATAACCTGTCTAGTACTACCCTACACACATAGAGCTCTTTTCCAAATATTCTTTATAATGAATTTAATAATGTTAGATTTATCAAATACGCACTGTTAAAAGATGGCATCACAGAGAGTCTCCAAAATAACTGTAGTCTGTACACTTTGGTTAATGTGCCATGACTATGAGAATATATACATACCCACTGATCTATAATGTTGCACTATACATCAACATCTCGTGATATCTCACCAGCTCTGTGAAGTGGCTACCAGATGAGATACACGTCACTAATCAATTCCATCTTGTGGACGCTCAACAGAGACATAATATACTTGAAAGTGATCATTGGCACAATCTCTATTCGTGTTATCTTATAATGACCCTATATAGCACCATTTCATTTAGCACTGTATTTTTTAGGAGATTCTGTCCTGACCCCCGTTATGAGGATACAACTATCAACTACATTTCCGAACAATCAGGTAAAAATAGTATTAGATATACACAGAAACATCAAATTCAATGATTTGAAAGATACACTTTTCACGTATCATGTTTATGCTTCTAGTAAATAAATAATTAAAGAAATATATCATAATCTTACAATACATATTATCATGATCCACATATTTTAAAAGAAAGAAATTTTATTAAAAAAGTGAATACGAAATCTCCTATGACACCAGAATGTGAAGCTTAAAAGGTGACGCATGAATATTTCTGGGAATTTACTATGGTGGAGTTTGCCAGGCTGGAATTTACTGTTGGTGAAATTTGCAGGGGAATTCACCCGTCATCATTCCATTAATGGATGTCTCGCATTGACTCGGAAGTTCAACTCTTGGTCCCACTTAAGCATTCTCAGGCCACCACGCTTGATGAGTTGCTGCCCCCTCCCCTTTCAGAGGCTGCAGTTACTTCATTGCATTTCCAATATAGCGACTAAAAGACGATAAAGAAATCATTCATCACTACTTCAATTTTTTTGTTGGAAATATCATTCCAGGCTTTCAATAATTTCTAAAATCTTTAAAAAGATGCATTGAAATAAATTGTCTAATGCAGACAGTCTCAAAGGCGGCAATATTGCCCCTAAGGGAGCAAAAGTTGGGGGTTGATAGCTTATCACAAATGAATAGGCAATCTTTCATTTTATGCTGGTAAAATCAGGAAATAAGGGAAGCTATCCTAACATTGGGAATTACAAAATATGTATTTAAAAAAGAATTGTTTAAATTATTAATTTCTATTTTCATTACAGTGATATTTCCTTATGCAGGCATGTGTAAGTTGTCCTGAAGCTTCAAATAGCTATTGTAAACAATTTATCTTGAAATTTACAAGTCTCAACCAAGATAAAGTATTTCATAATTGTTCCTTTCAGAAGATGTATAGTGAAGCTACTTAATGTATGTATTCATTTGGCTAAAGGCATCAGATAATGTCATTCTTTAAAGGGGGCAATATCGCCTCCATGGAGGCAAAAGTTGACTTGTGGGGGGCAATAGATTTTAAAATATCCAAAATAGGGCGATAGAAAAAGAGGTCGAGAAACCCCGGTCATTAGATGCCGCCGGGTATAGATGAAGGAATGAGAACGGTCTGCATCCACGGATTGAATGGGAAGCTCGATTAAGCGTTAATGATGAGAGAAAGGAGTTGGAGGGTACAACTTCCAAAACGAGGCCAATCAGTGAGAGTCTTACCTGTGAGCATTGAAATGGTAGTTGTCTTTCCAGCTCCGTTGTGCCCGAGCAATGCTGTGATTTGCCCTTCGTACATGTTTAACGTGATTCCAGCAACAGCTATTTTCTTGCCACCAAAAAATTCCTTCCAAATGAAAAAAAGAACAAAACAAAACCAAGGTCTGGTTAGTCACTCAATAGAAACCGTCAAGTGATCAATGTCTTTTGGCAGCATGCTGTGTTGGGGGGCGATTGATTGAAAAGTTGGAGAAAGGGGTGATCAACGGTGTTTTGTTGAGAAAAAAATCATCCGATTATTCTGCTTCTTTGAATGTATGACTATTACACTTTCCATTTATTGTTCATTCTCCTCATATCTTTCATCTCTTCTTTTCTTTTTCCCTTGGCCCACTTTTGTAATATAAGGAATAATGGCAGGAAGAGAAGAGGGTGCTTATATTTGAATGGGAGCAAAAGAAACGCAACAATCATTATAACTGTCTCTCTGCTCACTCATTCTTGCAATATAATGAACAAGAGTAAGACAGGAAAAGGTTTTTTATACTTGAATGGGAGCACTCTTCATTCACAAGTCTGAAGCTTAAAAAACAAATTATGATAGTAGTAGACCACAGGAATATAGAAAGATGCCAAAAGTAAACAATCTCAATATATAAAACTCAATGTTTCTCTGTCTGTTCCATTTTAAAGGCCATGATTTTGCACCTGAGAAGCTGAAATTTGGCTTAAGGGTAAATCTTTTCACATTGGAGACATGTTATGTGACTCTTCCCGACTGCGTATATGGGTGGATCAAAATGATTTTTTACATTTTTCATAACATAATAAGGCAAATGTAAGAGAGACAACTTGTCAAAATTTCAAATTTCACTCTTGACTTATCTCTTTTTTTTTTTTCCAAAATACTTGACTGATAGATATATGCATCTTAATTTATTATTTTGGTACATTACTGCATGCACTTGTATCTTTTGAAAACAAATACTTTGAAACATTTCACACTTTCATTTCATAAATTTTGTTTCAATATTTGATTTTTTTAAAGTATCATTTTCACTGAAGATTCTTTATACATTTTAACACTTTCATTCCCTGATTTTCCTTCTAATATTTACTTTTCTTAAGGTATAATTTCCATATCATCTCTGGAGCTTCATCTTATAGGGTTTTAGATTTAAAGAGAAATCATGATACTGAAAAGAATATATTTGTCATTGATTAAAAAATAACGATGTAAGCCATAGAGTTGCCATCTAGAATTTTTCAACATTGAATACAGAAGGAAATTTACTAATTATCTCGTACACACAAATGATACGATACAGCATGGATAAACATGAACAACAGATGAAAAAATACATATTTTAATCCTTTTTCCTGCTCAGTATGATGATGGATTTCAAGATATTCAATTATTTTGGTACTGCAGCTACTTAATTTAGTCCCAAGACCATAGAAATTTGGTCTGAAGATGGATTTTAATTTATTTGATTATCTTGGTACTGAAGGTACTTAATTTGGTCCCAAGACCATAGAAATTTGGTCTGAAGATGGATTTTAATTTATTTGATTATCTTGGTACTGAAGCTACTTAATTTGGTCCCAAGACCATAGAAATTTGGTCTGAAGATGGATTTTAATTTATTTGATTATCTTGGTACTGAAGCTACTTAATTTGGTCCCAAGACCATAGAAATTTGGTCTGATGATGGATTTTAATTTATTTGATTATCTTGGTACTGAAGCTACTTAATTTGGTCCCAAGACCATAGAAATTTGGTCTGAAGATGGATTTTAATTTATTTGATTATCTTGGTACTGAAGCTACTTAATTTGGTCCCAAGACCATAGAAATTTGGTCTGAAGATGGATTTTAATTTATTTGATTATCTTGGTACTGAAGCTACTTAATTTGGTCCCAAGACCATAGAAATTTGGTCTGAAGATGGATTTTAAGTTATTTGATTATCTTGGTACTGAAGCTACTTAATTTGGTCCCAAGACCATAGAAATTTGGTCTGAAGATGGATTTTAATTTATTTGATTATCTTGGTACTGAAGCTACTTAATTTGGTCCCAAGACCATAGAAATTTGGTCTGAAGATGGATTTTAAGTTATTTGATTATCTTGGTACTGAAGCTACTTAATTTGGTCCCAAGACCATAGAAATTTGGTCTGAAGATGGATTTTAATTTATTTGATTATCTTGGTACCGAAGTTACTTAATTTGGTCCCAAGACCATAGAAATTTGGTCTGAAGATGGATTTTAATTTATTCGATTATCTTGGTACTGAAGCTACTTAATTTGGTCCCAAGACCATAGAAATTTGGTCTGAAGATGGATTTTAAGTTATTTGATTATCTTGGTACTGAAGCTACTTAATTTGGTCCCAAGACCATAGAAATTTGGTCTGAAGATGGATTTTAAGTTATTTGATTATCTTGGTACTGAAGCTACTTAATTTGGTCCCAAGACCATAGAAATTTGGTCTGATGATGGATTTTAAGTATTTTGATTATCTTGGTACTGAAGCTACTTAATTTGGTCCCAAGACCATAGAAATTTGGTCTGATGATGGATTTTAATTTATTTGATTATCTTGGTACTGAAGCTACTTAATTTGGTCCCAAGACCATAGAAATTTGGTCTGATGATGGATTTTAATTTATTTGATTATCTTGGTACTGAAGCTACTTAATTTGGTCCCAAGACCATAGAAATTTGGTCTGAAGATGGATTTTAAGTTATTTGATTATCTTGGTACTGAAGCTACTTAATTTGGTCCCAAGACCATAGAAATTTGGTCTGAAGATGGATTTTAAGTTATTTGATTATCTTGGTACTGAAGCTACTTAATTTGGTCCCAAGACCATAGAAATTTGGTCTGAAGATGGATTTTAAGTTATTTGATTATCTTGGTACCGAAGTTACTTAATTTGGTCCCAAGACCATAGAAATTTGGTCTGAAGATGGATTTTAATTTATTTGATTATCTTGGTACTGAAGCTACTTAATTTGGTCCCAAGACCATAGAAATTTGGTCTGAAGATGGATTTTAAATTATTTGATTATCTTGGTACTGAAGCTACTTAATTTGGTCCCAAGACCATAGAAATTTGGTCTGAAGATGGATTTTAAGTTATTTGATTATCTTGGTACTGAAGCTACTTAATTTGGTCCCAAGACCATAGAAATTTGGTCTGAAGATGGATTTTGATTTATTTGATTATCTTGGTACTGAAGCTACTTAATTTGGTCCCAAGACCATAGAAATTTGGTCTGAAGATGGATTTTAATTTATTTGATTATCTTGGTACCGAAGCTACTTAATTTGGTCCCAAGACCATAGAAATTTGGTCTGAAGATGGATTTTAATTTATTTGATTATCTTGGTACTGAAGCTACTTAATTTGGTCCCAAGACCATAGAAATTTGGTCTGAAGATGGATTTTAATTTATTTGATTATCTTGGTACTGAAGCTACTTAATTTGGTCCCAAGACCATAGAAATTTGGTCTGAAGATGGATTTTAATTTATTTGATTATCTTGGTACTGAAGCTACTTAATTTGGTCCCAAGACCATAGAAATTTGGTCTGAAGATGGATTTTGATTTATTTGATTATCTTGGTACTGAAGCTACTTAATTTGGTCCCAAGACCATAGAAATTTGGTCTGATGATGGATTTTAATTTATTTGATTATCTTGGTACTGAAGCTACTTAATTTGGTCCCAAGACCATAGAAATTGGGTCTGAAGATGGATTTTAAGTTATTTGATTATCTTGGTACTGAAGCTACTTAATTTGGTCCCAAGACCATAGAAATTTGGTCTGAAGATGGATTTTAAGTTATTTGATTATCTTGGTACCGAAGTTACTTAATTTGGTCCCAAGACCATAGAAATTTGGTCTGAAGATGGATTTTAATTTATTTGATTATCTTGGTACTGAAGCTACTTAATTTGGTCCCAAGACCATAGAAATTTGGTCTGAAGATGGATTTTAAGTTATTTGATTATCTTGGTACTGAAGCTACTTAATTTGGTCCCAAGACCATAGAAATTTGGTCTGATGATGGATTTTAAGTTATTTGATTATCTTGGTACTGAAGCTACTTAATTTGGTCCCAAGACCATAGAAATTTGGTCTGATGATGGATTTTAAGTTATTTGATTATCTTGGTACTGAAGCTACTTAATTTGGTCCCAAGACCATAGAAATTTGGTCTGAAGATGGATTTTAAGTTATTTGATTATCTTGGTACTGAAGCTACTTAATTTGGTCCCAAGACCATAGAAATTTGGTCTGAAGATGGATTTTAAGTTATTTGATTATCTTGGTACTGAAGCTACTTAATTTGGTCCCAAGACCATAGAAATTTGGTCTGAAGATGGATTTTAAGTTATTTGATTATCTTGGTACCGAAGTTACTTAATTTGGTCCCAAGACCATAGAAATTTGGTCTGAAGATGGATTTTAATTTATTTGATTATCTTGGTACTGAAGCTACTTAATTTGGTCCCAAGACCATAGAAATTTGGTCTGAAGATGGATTTTAAATTATTTGATTATCTTGGTACTGAAGCTACTTAATTTGGTCCCAAGACCATAGAAATTTGGTCTGAAGATGGATTTTAAGTTATTTGATTATCTTGGTACTGAAGCTACTTAATTTGGTCCCAAGACCATAGAAATTTGGTCTGATGATGGATTTTAAGTTATTTGATTATCTTGGTACTGAAGCTACTTAATTTAGTCCCAAGACCATAGAAATTTGGTCTGAAGATGGATTTTAAGTTATTTGATTATCTTGGTACTGAAGCTACTTAATTTGGTCCCAAGACCATAGAAATTTGGTCTGATGATGGATTTTAAGTTATTTGATTATCTTGGTACTGAAGCTACTTAATTTGGTCCCAAGACCATAGAAATTTGGTCTGAAGATGGATTTTGATTTATTTGATTATCTTGGTACTGAAGCTACTTAATTTGGTCCCAAGACCATAGAAATTTGGTCTGAAGATGGATTTTAATTTATTTGATTATCTTGGTACCGAAGCTACTTAATTTGGTCCCAAGACCATAGAAATTTGGTCTGAAGATGGATTTTAATTTATTTGATTATCTTGGTACTGAAGCTACTTAATTTGGTCCCAAGACCATAGAAATTTGGTCTGAAGATGGATTTTAAGTTATTTGATTATCTTGGTACTGAAGCTACTTAATTTGGTCCCAAGACCATAGAAATTTGGTCTGAAGATGGATTTTAATTTATTTGATTATCTTGGTACTGAAGCTACTTAATTTGGTCCCAAGACCATAGAAATTTGGTCTGAAGATGGATTTTAAGTTATTTGATTATCTTGGTACTGAAGCTACTTAATTTGGTCCCAAGACCATAGAAATTTGGTCTGAAGATGGATTTTAATTTATTTGATTATCTTGGTACTGAAGCTACTTAATTTGGTCCCAAGACCATAGAAATTTGGTCTGAAGATGGATTTTAATTTATTTGATTATCTTGGTACTGAAGCTACTTAATTTGGTCCCAAGACCATAGAAATTTGGTCTGAAGATGGATTTTGATTTATTTGATTATCTTGGTACTGAAGCTACTTAATTTGGTCCCAAGACCATAGAAATTTGGTCTGATGATGGATTTTAATTTATTTGATTATCTTGGTACTGAAGCTACTTAATTTGGTCCCAAGACCATAGAAATTGGGTCTGAAGATGGATTTTAAGTTATTTGATTATCTTGGTACTGAAGCTACTTAATTTGGTCCCAAGACCATAGAAATTTGGTCTGAAGATGGATTTTAAGTTATTTGATTATCTTGGTACCGAAGTTACTTAATTTGGTCCCAAGACCATAGAAATTTGGTCTGAAGATGGATTTTAATTTATTTGATTATCTTGGTACTGAAGCTACTTAATTTGGTCCCAAGACCATAGAAATTTGGTCTGAAGATGGATTTTAAGTTATTTGATTATCTTGGTACTGAAGCTACTTAATTTGGTCCCAAGACCATAGAAATTTGGTCTGAAGATGGATTTTAAGTTATTTGATTATCTTGGTACTGAAGCTACTTAATTTGGTCCCAAGACCATAGAAATTTGGTCTGATGATGGATTTTAAGTTATTTGATTATCTTGGTACTGAAGCTACTTAATTTGGTCCCAAGACCATAGAAATTTGGTCTGAAGATGGATTTTGATTTATTTGATTATCTTGGTACTGAAGCTACTTAATTTGGTCCCAAGACCATAGAAATTTGGTCTGAAGATGGATTTTAATTTATTTGATTATCTTGGTACCGAAGCTACTTAATTTGGTCCCAAGACCATAGAAATTTGGTCTGAAGATGGATTTTAATTTATTTGATTATCTTGGTACTGAAGCTACTTAATTTGGTCCCAAGACCATAGAAATTTGGTCTGAAGATGGATTTTAAGTTATTTGATTATCTTGGTACTGAAGCTACTTAATTTGGTCCCAAGACCATAGAAATTTGGTCTGAAGATGGATTTTAATTTATTTGATTATCTTGGTACTGAAGCTACTTAATTTGGTCCCAAGACCATAGAAATTTGGTCTGAAGATGGATTTTAAGTTATTTGATTATCTTGGTACTGAAGCTACTTAATTTGGTCCCAAGACCATAGAAATTTGGTCTGAAGATGGATTTTAAGTTATTTGATTATCTTGGTACTGAAGCTACTTAATTTGGTCCCAAGACCATAGAAATTTGGTCTGATGATGGATTTTAAGTATTTTGATTATCTTGGTACTGAAGCTACTTAATTTGGTCCCAAGACCATAGAAATTTGGTCTGAAGATGGATTTTGATTTATTTGATTATCTTGGTACTGAAGCTACTTAATTTGGTCCCAAGACCATAGAAATTGGGTCTGAAGATGGATTTTAATTTATTTGATTATCTTGGTACCGAAGCTACTTAATTTGGTCCCAAGACCATAGAAATTTGGTCTGAAGATGGATTTTAATTTATTTGATTATCTTGGTACTGAAGCTACTTAATTTGGTCCCAAGACCATAGAAATTTGGTCTGAAGATGGATTTTAAGTTATTTGATTATCTTGGTACTGAAGCTACTTAATTTGGTCCCAAGACCATAGAAATTTGGTCTGAAGATGGATTTTAATTTATTTGATTATCTTGGTACTGAAGCTACTTAATTTGGTCCCAAGACCATAGAAATTTGGTCTGAAGATGGATTTTAATTTATTTGATTATCTTGGTACTGAAGCTACTTAATTTGGTCCCAAGACCATAGAAATTTGGTCTGAAGATGGATTTTGATTTATTTGATTATCTTGGTACTGAAGCTACTTAATTTGGTCCCAAGACCATAGAAATTTGGTCTGATGATGGATTTTAATTTATTTGATTATCTTGGTACTGAAGCTACTTAATTTGGTCCCAAGACCATAGAAATTGGGTCTGAAGATGGATTTTAAGTTATTTGATTATCTTGGTACTGAAGCTACTTAATTTGGTCCCAAGACCATAGAAATTTGGTCTGAAGATGGATTTTAAGTTATTTGATTATCTTGGTACCGAAGTTACTTAATTTGGTCCCAAGACCATAGAAATTTGGTCTGAAGATGGATTTTAATTTATTTGATTATCTTGGTACTGAAGCTACTTAATTTGGTCCCAAGACCATAGAAATTTGGTCTGAAGATGGATTTTAAGTTATTTGATTATCTTGGTACTGAAGCTACTTAATTTGGTCCCAAGACCATAGAAATTTGGTCTGAAGATGGATTTTAAGTTATTTGATTATCTTGGTACTGAAGCTACTTAATTTGGTCCCAAGACCATAGAAATTTGGTCTGATGATGGATTTTAAGTTATTTGATTATCTTGGTACTGAAGCTACTTAATTTGGTCCCAAGACCATAGAAATTTGGTCTGAAGATGGATTTTGATTTATTTGATTATCTTGGTACTGAAGCTACTTAATTTGGTCCCAAGACCATAGAAATTTGGTCTGAAGATGGATTTTAATTTATTTGATTATCTTGGTACCGAAGCTACTTAATTTGGTCCCAAGACCATAGAAATTTGGTCTGAAGATGGATTTTAATTTATTTGATTATCTTGGTACTGAAGCTACTTAATTTGGTCCCAAGACCATAGAAATTTGGTCTGAAGATGGATTTTAAGTTATTTGATTATCTTGGTACTGAAGCTACTTAATTTGGTCCCAAGACCATAGAAATTTGGTCTGAAGATGGATTTTAATTTATTTGATTATCTTGGTACTGAAGCTACTTAATTTGGTCCCAAGACCATAGAAATTTGGTCTGAAGATGGATTTTAAGTTATTTGATTATCTTGGTACTGAAGCTACTTAATTTGGTCCCAAGACCATAGAAATTTGGTCTGAAGATGGATTTTAAGTTATTTGATTATCTTGGTACTGAAGCTACTTAATTTGGTCCCAAGACCATAGAAATTTGGTCTGATGATGGATTTTAAGTATTTTGATTATCTTGGTACTGAAGCTACTTAATTTGGTCCCAAGACCATAGAAATTTGGTCTGAAGATGGATTTTAAGTTATTTGATTATCTTGGTACTGAAGCTACTTAATTTGGTCCCAAGACCATAGAAATTTGGTCTGAAGATGGATTTTAATTTATTTGATTATCTTGGTACTGAAGCTACTTAATTTGGTCCCAAGACCATAGAAATTTGGTCTGAAGATGGATTTTAATTTATTTGATTATCTTGGTACTGAAGCTACTTAATTTGGTCCCAAGACCATAGAAATTTGGTCTGAAGATGGATTTTGATTTATTTGATTATCTTGGTACTGAAGCTACTTAATTTGGTCCCAAGACCATAGAAATTTGGTCTGATGATGGATTTTAATTTATTTGATTATCTTGGTACTGAAGCTACTTAATTTGGTCCCAAGACCATAGAAATTGGGTCTGAAGATGGATTTTAAGTTATTTGATTATCTTGGTACTGAAGCTACTTAATTTGGTCCCAAGACCATAGAAATTTGGTCTGAAGATGGATTTTAAGTTATTTGATTATCTTGGTACCGAAGTTACTTAATTTGGTCCCAAGACCATAGAAATTTGGTCTGAAGATGGATTTTAATTTATTTGATTATCTTGGTACTGAAGCTACTTAATTTGGTCCCAAGACCATAGAAATTTGGTCTGAAGATGGATTTTAAGTTATTTGATTATCTTGGTACTGAAGCTACTTAATTTGGTCCCAAGACCATAGAAATTTGGTCTGAAGATGGATTTTAAGTTATTTGATTATCTTGGTACTGAAGCTACTTAATTTGGTCCCAAGACCATAGAAATTTGGTCTGATGATGGATTTTAAGTTATTTGATTATCTTGGTACTGAAGCTACTTAATTTGGTCCCAAGACCATAGAAATTTGGTCTGAAGATGGATTTTGATTTATTTGATTATCTTGGTACTGAAGCTACTTAATTTGGTCCCAAGACCATAGAAATTTGGTCTGAAGATGGATTTTAATTTATTTGATTATCTTGGTACCGAAGCTACTTAATTTGGTCCCAAGACCATAGAAATTTGGTCTGAAGATGGATTTTAATTTATTTGATTATCTTGGTACTGAAGCTACTTAATTTGGTCCCAAGACCATAGAAATTTGGTCTGAAGATGGATTTTAAGTTATTTGATTATCTTGGTACTGAAGCTACTTAATTTGGTCCCAAGACCATAGAAATTTGGTCTGAAGATGGATTTTAATTTATTTGATTATCTTGGTACTGAAGCTACTTAATTTGGTCCCAAGACCATAGAAATTTGGTCTGAAGATGGATTTTAAGTTATTTGATTATCTTGGTACTGAAGCTACTTAATTTGGTCCCAAGACCATAGAAATTTGGTCTGAAGATGGATTTTAAGTTATTTGATTATCTTGGTACTGAAGCTACTTAATTTGGTCCCAAGACCATAGAAATTTGGTCTGATGATGGATTTTAAGTATTTTGATTATCTTGGTACTGAAGCTACTTAATTTGGTCCCAAGACCATAGAAATTTGGTCTGAAGATGGATTTTGATTTATTTGATTATCTTGGTACTGAAGCTACTTAATTTGGTCCCAAGACCATAGAAATTGGGTCTGAAGATGGATTTTAATTTATTTGATTATCTTGGTACCGAAGCTACTTAATTTGGTCCCAAGACCATAGAAATTTGGTCTGAAGATGGATTTTAATTTATTTGATTATCTTGGTACTGAAGCTACTTAATTTGGTCCCAAGACCATAGAAATTTGGTCTGAAGATGGATTTTAAGTTATTTGATTATCTTGGTACTGAAGCTACTTAATTTGGTCCCAAGACCATAGAAATTTGGTCTGAAGATGGATTTTAATTTATTTGATTATCTTGGTACTGAAGCTGCTTAATTGGTCCCAAGACCATAGAAATTTGGTTTTGTGTGGCAAAAAAAAAAGAAGGTTTCTAAATGAACGAATTTGGAAGAGTATTTAGAAAATAAAACTCACTTTGCGCAAACAATTGATCTGGATGCCAGGTTTCAAGTTAACAGGTTCCTTCTCAAAGAATTCATCATTTTGTTCCACCCCAGGTAGAATATCCTCTGAATATTGCACTGGAGTAGTTCCCCGCCAATAAGATTCCTGGAAAGATGACAACAAAAATAAAGAGGAAGGAAAAATTGCAATTTTTAGCACAAAACCTTTTCAACATTTCACTATTTTATGATAAAAACCATGATGTGACCAACCTTTTTTTGGTAACATGCTGAAGGTGATCAATGAATTATTGGACACTAAAAAAACAAACACGAATGACTATCGGACCAATTCAGTATAAACTTTAATTGTAAATTGTCCGTCCCACTAAAAATGTATATGGGGGGGGGGATTAGGGGAAGAAGTTTTTTTTTTAGATAAAACACATATCAGTAAATATAGAAATTTTCAGCCTCCTAGTTCCATTAGTGTGGCCTGATACATACATGGCCAGCCAGCCAGACCAGCTTAAAAACTGAAAAAACCTATGTTGACAGTTTTGGTTGACAGTATCTAATAATTGAAATTTGATATCAAAGTATCAAATATTGAATTAATAAGATTAGATATTAAATTAATAAATAATTTGTGATTGTAGCCTATTGTATGGTTTCAGTCAGAATGATCTATGATTTCTGTTGAGGTGAAATGAAAAATCGTACTCCAATTCAGATTTTTAACTGAATCAAATGATAACATAGACAGATTCACTTTCCAACAAAATAATCTCTTGCTTGTCGCCTTTTCATTTTCTACATTGGGCTGTTTGGGGCTTGCTGTGCTGGTGAAGGGGGAAGATAGTGGTTTATAGCAGTAACTGGCTGGAGAGGGGGAAGGAAGGAAGTACAACACGCACTTTATATACATAGGGAGAGAGGTAGATACCCTGGCAATAATGTACAGATATCAAAAATATTCGGTTGTTCAAAAAATTGCTCTCATTCTCTGACCGGTCGTCTTGTTTTGTTATTGCTATGGGGTTCATGGTCACGACTTATGGTGTTTAGCTTTGTGCGTTTCCTCTATTTCATACAACATATAATTTTTGTAACAAGGTTTTTGATAATTAATCTGTACATAAAACCAAGTGAAATATGATATATCATGGGCTTATACAGTAGTTACTATACGGTAATCATGGTAGTAAGCTAGACTAGTTGATCATATCGTTTCACTTGGCCTTTCTGAACCTGGCAGTATAATAGAAGTGGGACTGCCTTACGTAGAAACATTATTCATTCAATCAAATTTCCATCTCAGCCTTAAAATACGGGTTGGGTACCTGCTACCCAAAACTCTGACAATCAAAATGTTCCAAAAAACTGAAATCTAAAATAGTTCTGATCCCAGGTGTATCAGATAAGAGTGGTATAGTGGTTACTGACAAGGAAAACAGCAAGCTTTGGCTGAGACTGCTTGTGTTTGGTTTGTACTAATACCCTCGGGGAAGGCATGAATCCGCTTCTTCCCTTAGCAATAGCTCAATAGCAGGTTAATTAGAACCTTTCAGCCCTGTAAGGCAGTTCATCCTGGGAGTTATCGAAATCGCAATGTGATCTTATGCGCCATACTGAGAATAATGTTATAAGTGAAAGAATTAATTAGACGATTATATTTTTTGCAGATTCCATGTAAATTAAAATATAATTCATTATTATTGGAGGTTTTTGAGCCCTCAACAACAATGGTGTCTACCCAAAAAGCTAGACTAATTTTCTAGTACGATTTCAAATTAGGACATGACGCTGCTCAAGCTGCTGATAACGTCAACAAAACCTTTTGAGTGATCACCATTGCAGTGCAAGCTGCTCAGTATTGGTTCAATAGGGTTAGTTGCAGAAATTTGTATCCCCAGAATGAACCTCAAGAGAAGCCCAAACCTGTTCTTAATCATGGAGTATCATCAACCGAAGAATTTGATTTGAGACTGATCCCAAACGTTAGCCGATGAATGGTTACGGGCATTTCTACAGGTTTGTTCAAGGACAGTATGTGATGAGAGTTCACGATAAAAGAGAAAGGATATTTGAATGTCTGTCATGACTCACGGTGAACGGGAAGTACCAGGGCAAAGGAATGCCATACTGTCCAGGAAAGACGGCTTCGATGTACCATGTTAAGATTGCATAAAGGACCGCATCAAATAGCAGCATCAACATGATATGCAGCATCGTAAACGGGTCGTCAATTGATGAGCCATGTGCGATGTTATGCCACTGAATCCCTACACCTGCAAAAAAAAATGTTCATAAGGTCCAGTAAGTCACCTAAAAAGAAAATGTCGTAGAGATGCAGTGGTTAACAGTACAGACGAATGTAACTGGCATGTTAAGTTCAAACTCCGGTCGAAGCTG
>OY735241.1:33370899-33373399 GCA_963457665.1 Thysanoteuthis rhombus
ACAGTTTTGGTCGATGATTTCTAATTAGCATAATTATTTCACTAAAGGAAAGAAAAAAAGAATTCATAGAATATAATCAAGTGAAATTAAACAATTACCCTTCATGTCATTGTATAAACTAGATATGAACAATACGAATTTTCAACAGGAAATCGACGATTGAGAAATTTGAAAATCTGGCAAAGATCAGAATATTAATTTTTCAAATTGATTTTTCCGGCTCAACATCAGAATAGAAGATTTTTTCATCCATACAATTCCTATCCCACCTTCCATTGTTTTGATGATTTATTCTATTTATACATTGACACCTCTAACATATAAATCCCTCAAGATATTAAAAATGTTCACCCTCTTTTGAAAAATGCTCAGGAACCTCTCAAACTGAGTGTAATTGATGAAAATGCTGAAAAATCTTCCAGTAAAAGAAATCTTTAGTAAATGAAAAGTCTTTGAGTGAAAAAAAATTTTTTTCCAGGATCAAAAGTATGAATTGTAATTGATCGGAAAATTGTAGAGAAGAAAAATATTTTATTTTATTTTCCTCTCCTTTAATCCCTAAAATAAGACTCCCAGTTTGAGCGATTCCGAAGCACTTTTCTAAGAAAGGTAATCATAATTAATACCTTGAAGGATTCATCGCTTAAATGTGCAAAAATCAATGAAAAAATTAATCTATAAATAAGATGAATCATCAAAATGGTAAAAATCACAATCCGATGTTAGGAATGGAAAATTATTTGAAAAAAAAATTATCCTTTAATAAATAAATATTGAAAATTTTCTTGAAATCAAATATGCTGATTTTCGCAAGATTTTCATATTTCTAAGATGTCGATTTTCCAATGAAATTGCATCCATCTTATTCGTACCTAGCATAAACAAATAACTAATTACTGTCGGATGTAACATGCATTTTCACAGGGTTATCAACATCTCTCTCTGCATTGAAAGATTGGATGCCTCTTGTTGAAGGAGCATAAGGATCTTCTTCAGAAAGATACCCAATGTTGTCTGAATATTTTATTTTCTTTTTCATTGTAGATCTCCTTGAAGCATGAGATAGATTTACTCACATTCTTTGAATCATTTCGATGTTTTTTGAAAAAGATCTCCAAAACGTGGGTGGAGGCACCGCTGTTTCCTTCACAAAGTTTGTGTGTGCTGACCAGTGAGTTGCTGTCTTGCTTTTAAAACTGTTGTATGGCAGTGGTATACTATTAATGAAAACCACTTTCCAAGACAAGTACTCTGTGCAGAACAATCTGGAAGCCAGGAGATACAATTCAAAAACCAAAATATCTTCCTCCAGTAACATGAGACACCCCCAAGTGAACTAGAAAGACTCACTTCAGAATGTGCAGTACAGTGTCAAAATGTGAAGAGCACTGCCACAAAAGACATGTACAAAATAGCGTATAGCCCCTCCAACCCGATGATGGAATACCACGCCTTATACGTGGAAGATGCCGCGTTTTGGAGTTCAGACTCCGGAGTCATCGATGCACCACCACCACCACCACCACCAACAATAGCAATAAAAATCCATGAGTTTATGGGGGAAAAACCGATTGTCGTCATTGCTCTGACAGACAATCACAAGCAAGATTTACAAGGCCAGTAAAGCAGAGTAAGGCGTATCACTCCCCAGGCCCCTGTCTAAGATTTATTTTGGGGAGACCTGTGTCTGCAATTGACTTTTAAAAAATGGCTGATTTAAAAATGAAGTAAAATGAACTTACCTTTTGAGAAGAGAGTGCTTAGCAGGAAACAGAGAGAAATTGTTGCTAGGGAATAAATCACAAAGAAGAGGAGGATGATTGCCGGGTTGGAGGACGCGATGACTCTGCCCTTCTGCCCCACGGGTACACACAACAGCAGGGTCATGAGGCAGATGGAAACAAACATGAAACAGAAAAACTTGACGAACCAGGCCAACCAATGAACCCAGTTACTCATTCCCATCATCTTCATCGCTTCCTGGACGAAAAGAAAAGGTAGGGTGTGTGTGTGTGTGTGTGTGTGAAAGAGGTCTGGTTAGTCACTCAATAGAAACCATCATATGATTGACATGTTTTGGCAGCATACCGTGTAGAGAAGCGATCAATAAGAAAAGATGGGAAAAAAATATAATTGATTGGCGAGTTACTACTGGCGTCTTTTGTTGGATCATCAAAAAGTACAAATTTTCAACAAAAAAAAAAAATTGGACAAATTGGACTCCCCCACCCTAAAATTTTGAGATATGAAAAAAAATTTTTCTTTCTAGACACGATAGATTAAATTTTCAGCTTTCCAATTACATTGGTGTGGTTTGTGCATACTTATATCCATACATAGCCGGCCAGTTAGACCAACTTGAGAAACTGGAAAAAACCTTTCGTGACAGTTTTTGTTGATGGCTTCTAATTTGAAAAATTATGAAAAGGAATTGATACTTCACAATAGAAATATCTTCTTTTTTTTACTCCACTAATTGATTCTAAGGAACCGTCTCTCA
>OY735241.1:33378399-33390899 GCA_963457665.1 Thysanoteuthis rhombus
TCAAACCTTTTCAGTAATCACTGCCACTAAATGGTAACTTATCCATTGTTCTAACCTTTTTCAAATTTTTTAATTGATCATCTCCAACATGGTATGTGCCAAAACATTTTGGTCATGTAGCAGTTTCTATCAAGTGACTTACCAGACCTGTTCATTTATCCACCCTCACAACACATCTATATCTATCTATCTCTCTCTCTCTCTCTCTCTATATATATATATATATATATGTATGTATGTGTGTATAACTAGAATTTAGGTGCAGCAATTTTGTTCCTCTTTACACAAACAAGGCTTTGAAAGATTTGCAAAAATAAAAGTATAAGCAGGTTGCTAGAACAGCCTTCCTCAACCTTTCATACCTCAAAAAAACTTCTGCATTAAAATTTATATACAACCTTTCTAAAACCCTTTTAGACAGGAGGAACCCTTGAAATAAATTCCATTCTCAAGGAACTCCTGCATAAAAATATTATACATACAGCCTTTCTCAACCTTATTAAACAGGGGGAACCCTTGAAATAAATTCCATTTTTCAATAAAACCCTGCATAAAAATACTATGTGTACAGCTTATCTCAACCTTATTAAACTGGGGGAGCCCTTGAAATAAATTCTATTTCTCAAGGAAATCATGCATAGAAATATTGAGTAAAGCTAATCACACATCAATTCATGTCTTATTATCTAAAAATAATTATTGGTGATTCTAATATACTGGAAGATAGTTTTTTTACATATTTGTTCATTCCAAGATACTCCATTTTTTCCAATACTCAATCACCCAAAAGATCTGGTTAGTCATTCAATAAAAACCGTTATGTGTCTAATGTCCATGTCATGCTGGGGAAATCAAACAAAACATTAGGATAATCAATGATCAATGAATAAATCACTTTTCCTTAGATTACTAAAAAAGAAGCTGCAAATTTGCATTCTAATGTTTAATAAGTCAGATATGACAGGAAATTTACTAGCTAAGTTTACTGTAAAAACAAAGTTACAAAAATAAATTGATTTTTCTCTCCCAAAGAATTTTGAAATAGTGGAATAGTTTACCATCTTATGTAAAATATTACAGATATAAATAATATTGAGAATAACTACTTAAATTTAGATCAGATTAGAAGAAAAATGAATTGATATGTCAATTTTAAGAGTTATCAGCTGAAATATATAGAAGAATTTAGAAAAAAATGAGCTTGGTAAACGTTTCTCTGTACTGATAAGCTTGTAATTTTCATACATTGTCATGACTTGAATCAATGTGTATTTTAATGTTGAATACATATTTTTATTGCAAATTGTATGCAAATGACCACTGAGGCATTTTCATTTAATAGATAAATAAATGATGAGAAATGTTTTTGAAATAGTTCTTATCACTTTTAATAAGTTTTAAAAATCTTAGGCAACATGAGAGATGATTTGATATCAAACAGAATCAAATGAATTGGACACATTTCGATACTTCACCATCGTCAAATTATGTCATAAAGCCTTTTTTAATTCTTGAATTTATAAACCACTTGAATCCAATCCTAAACAACAACTCTTCAATGAATGGAATTAAAAAAGTTGAATTCTTTTCAGAATTAAATGAAAAAAAAAATCATCAAAAAGTGCAAGGGAAGTAACTTTGATCAAATGTTATTCCCCTTGATTTAAAATTATCTTTATACAAATCCAAGAGTTAAATACAGAATTTTCCTTTTTTTTTCTATTTTCTTCTTGAGATATGGAAAAATCTTTTTCTAAAATCAAAAAAATTTTTTTTTTATAATTTTTTAGAGTATAGAATTTTTCTTTCATGGATTATCTCATTTCTTTTCATCTATGTGCCATTCTTAACATCGAATCTGCACAATTGTGAAATTTTCACACTCCTAGGCATACTGGCAAAGACTCCAAGCTGTATGATGTATAATAGATGAAAATAAATAAGGGAATTCATGCATAAAATAAAAAAAAAATAAATCTAGTATTTAAAAAAGGTAATGCAACATAATATTGGTGTTGGGGTCCAGTCATCAGTCATGGTGCTCAAGTTTTTATACCTAGCAACCAGGCAAAGAAACTTTATATCTACAAGCATACTTATATATCTACCAACCTACAAACGCAATCAACTATGACATGACGCAGAATTATACAGATTATCAAAGATTTGCATGTGGTGTTTGTTTTAAACTCATATGAAAGACTTTTTCAAACGAAAAACTGAAAAAAATAATACATTTAAGGAAGTTTTATCTCTTCAAAACTTAGAATTCATAGATGAACATTCAGTTGTTAGTACAAAAAGAGAAACAGGTCTGGGCAGTGACCCAATAGATACTATCACATGACAATGTCTTTTGGCAGCATGCTGTCTTTGTGGGTGATCAATAAAAAAATTGGAAAAATGATCAATGAATAAGTTATTTGTTTGGCTCTTTGTTAGACAGTCATCTCTAAACAAGTTAGATTATTCATGAAACAAGTGTGAATGCTGTCAGATGTATACTAAAAGATTAATTTAGCAAAAAATTACATGACAAATGGAACCACTGACTGAAAAATGATTAGAATTTTCCTCTAGACATAATGAGGAGTAAATGTTTAAATTTTTAGCCCTCTAGCTCCATTGGTGCAGCCTATAGGTGTGACATATACATAGATTGCTATACAGCCAGACCAACTTAAAAACTCGAGAAACCTATGTTGACAGTTTTGGTTGATGGTTTCTAATAGCCAAATTATAGTGATAAAACTTTAAGGTCGAGGATATTAGTCTGAATCAAATTTGGAATAAAGACAAAGTCTAATTTCAGGATTTTATTTTCTCTATTTTCTCTCTAAATTTTCTCTCCTCCTCTCTCTCAATATTCTCTACTCTCTCTCTCTATTTACTCTTTCTCTCTAAAACACCTTCAGCTTGGAAAAGACTTCACCCATTTGCTATTACAAGGGACGATGACAACATAATTAAAAAATGCTAGATATGAAATTTAAATTTAGCCATAAGATTTCAGAAATCCCTGAACAACATTCATTCGTCCTGAATGAAAAAATATAAAATGATAAATAACTTTCCTTCATTTCAACTTCATAACAATGTGTATATGACACCGGTGTCAGAGTGTGTCTTGCAATCCACAAAGATATCTAAGGTAAGGCTTGAAAAAAATCTTTTTGGAAATCTCATTGTTTTTTCAATGATAAAATATCTCATTGGTTTTTCCATAAAGACATCTCATACGTCTTTGTATAAAAGATATTTCATTAGTTTTTCCACACAAATATCTCATAGTTCTTTGCATTAAAAATATCTCATAAAGTTTTTGTAAGAATAACAAAAGCCACACTCAGTCAACTCCAGATATTTACCAGCAGTGGTCTGCAGAGAATCCTCTATATTCATTTGCCAGATAAAATCTCCAATGAAGAATTGAGGGGGAGTACGAACAAGAGTTTCCCAAAAAATGTATAGCATGCCGATATCAAATCTTGATCAAGGTGTATATGAATAATAAAATGACCAAATGAAATCAGATGTTGGTTCTCATTCAACAAATAGTTTATTTAAAGTCCCATGTCTAAGCTATGTCGTATTCAAATTTCGGATCTCTTGGTCTGTTTTTAAAGGTTTTAGAGCAAAAAAACGATCCAGACTTAAATTCTTAAAATAAAAGTAATCGGCCTAGAAGCACATGCAGCGAAGACACCAAGGCGGAGATGAGGATTGGCAGACAATCCCGGAAGGATCTGGAAAGGACTGCTCACAGCCAAATGCACTGGCAGAGTGTCATCAGTGATCCACATGGGGAAAAAGGGCCCAAGTAAGTGAGAACCCTTTTTTTTCCATTCATTATAGGAAAACGAAGATGTGAATTTTTTTTTCTCTCAGTGATTATGCCACTTTGGTAGTATTTTTTCAAAGGGACCTAACCTTCATCATCATCATCATCAGTCTTTTAACGTCCGTCGTTGGACATAGACTTCCCCCGGGATTTGCCACACTTCTCTATCATGGGCGTCGCGGAGCCAGTACTTCCTAAACTTGTCTAGCTCGTCTCTCCATCTAATATTCTGTCGGCCTCGGTTGCGCATGTGATCTCGGGGGATCCATGTCGTGAGTTGTGATGTCCATTGGTTGTCCACCATTCTTGCAACATGGCCAGCCCACCGCCATTTGAGATTTTTAATGGATTTTATTATGTCCCTGACTCTTGTCTTTTCTCGGATGTACTGTGCTGTCTTGTGGTCTTTCCATGTGAGGCCCAGCATAATTCTTTCATGTGCACGTTGCATGGTAACCGTAACCTGACATTAAACATTTTTCTTTGAGCAAAAGCCCTCCCGCTTAACCTAACCCAGGCAATAAAACACGGACACAACAAAATCTGATAGAAATTCAGAAGTCAAAACAAACTAACGTCAGAAGTGAACATATGAATTCTCAGTTTTGAAGAAAATCAATTTCTAAAGGTTCTAGCAGAGGCTATGTTGGCCTACCATAAGGTGTGCACAGACTTGTGCAAGTCTGTCCAGGAGTGTACGCAAGTCAATGGTAGGGGTGCGTGTGCACTCTTTCCTCTTTTACAATATGTTTTATAACATCTATTTTCCTATGTTTTAAGTTTTTTTTTTCCTTGGCAATGCCAGGTACTCTTACAGGTATATATATACACACAAAAATACATAAATAGAAAGATACATATATGGAATACATGCATATAGCCTAGTGATCAGGGAACCTTCTCTCAAACATAACCTCCACTAGGTTTGGGTCAGGGACATCCCATGATGTCTGCAGCATTGACCAAAAAATCCAAGTATGAAGTACTTTTTTTGGCATCCACCCACATGAAAATGACCTTGTGTTGTTAAAAACTGTTAGCCAAAACAGTAACCAATCCTGTCAACATAGGTTTCTTCATTTTTCCAAGATGGTATGGCTGGCTATGTTTGCGTATATGAATGTATGTATGTATATATCATGTGTACAGGCCACACCAATCGAGTGAGAGGCTGAAAATTCAAACATTTATGCCTTGTTGTTTAGAAAAAAACTTCTTTTTAAATCCCCTGCCCCTAAATAGGTTTTTAGTGTGTGTGTGTGTGGGGGGGTCAATTTGCAATGCAGATTTCTGCTGAATTCGTCCTTTGGTTTGTGCCCTGGTAGCATTCACACCTGTTTATTTTAAATATTCAGACTTTTTAGCGATGACTACCCAACAAAGGGCAAGTGAAGTAACTTATTCATTGATTTTCCATTTTTTTTCCAATTCTCTAATTGATCTCCTCCAACATGGCATGCTGCTAAAAAAACACCGGTCACATGATGGTTTCTATAGAATGACTAAGCAGACCTGTTTTTTTCACAGTTGACTGGTTAAGGGGAACAGTTATAATTAATTGCTTAGACTGTTTATCCATTTGTTGCTAAGCATGATTCTCAATGCAATTAGCTAAGAGGTAGCTATACATGTACAACGAGAGAACAGATGCTTCTTCTTATGGGGTCTAATAAGCTCCCACCTTCTGAGCAAAATAGATTACCTGTTTTACCACATCTACATAGTACATCAGTTATAACGCAGAAGACCAGGTCCATCATTTTCTACTGTGTTATAAATGAGCCCTTGGTTACAAGTTTTCCATTTTCACAGAACTTGATCCAAATTACTCCCTCACCTTCTTCAAGACTGACCATTCTAATTTGTGCAGAAATGAAAAGAAAATCGTAGGGGTAGGGTGAGGCTAGTCTGGCAGAAAGTTGGTAATAAATGTAAAAGATTTAAAAAATTGTGACGCCTCATCACGAGGTTACATTTTGACAAAAATTAGATATATATGTAGTGAGTGTCTAGGATAGGAGTTTGACAATATGTTAATAATTTTTTTCAGCAACAGATGAAAGGGAAAGGGGCAGAGATTTTTGTTTATTGACAACTGAAATGTTTTTGTTCGATTCATTTCCTTTTTACAATTGGTGTAATCTGAATCAGTAGGGGTCTTTCTTATGGAGCTGTAACATGGAACGTAACCAAGAGACTGAACTGCAAACTGAGAAGTATGCAACGTGCACATGAGAGAATCATGCTCAACTTCAAATAGAGTGATCACAAGACAGCACAGCATATCAGAAAGAAAATGGAAGTCAGAGACATCATAGAATCTATTAGAAAACTTAAATGGCAATGGGCAGGTTATGTTGCAAGAATCGCAGACTACTGATGGACATCATGACTCACAACATAGATCCCCAGAGATCACATGCAAAACCGAGGTTGACAGAATACAAGATGGAGAGATGAACTTGACAGATTTAAAAAATACTGGCTCTGCAATGTCCATGTTAGAGAAATGTGGCGGATGGTGGGGAAGGTCTATGTCCAACAATGGACGATAAGAGACTGATGATGATGATGATGATGATTATTTTGAGAGTCAGATTTAACATGTTGAAAATTTGAAAACCCATGTTGTATCAAGATGCATAATGACAGGTTCAAAGGGTATTAATTTTTTACTGTGATTCATTTTCATTTCAAATGTTTTTTTTTGGTTGTTTTTTATCACAACTCAACCCAGACGGTCAATAGTCAGTAACTAAGATAAGGATACTAGTCCAAGTAAATCAGATAATGATAATGATAATTCCTCATCTCAGATGTTCAGTTAAAAAGAAATCAATGGTTGAATAAACAAGAACCATAAGTTCAATGACCTGTCCACTGTCTATAGTAGTAGTGGAAGAAGACGAGCAAGTAGCATTTCATTGGGTACTGTTAAAATATTGCAATATGGAAATATTCCGTGAGTATTATTTTCAATAAAGACCGTAAATGGCCAGTTTTAATGTTTTTTGACAATATTTGGCTTTTTTAAGTACAAAAATGCTAGTAAAAAAAATTGATTGGAATAGATAATCTTTTAATGACATCACACCTCTTCCTTTGTTCCTCTTCCTCTAGACTGACATAATCAGAACTGGTAAGCAAGACTGACCGAAAAGCATCTAATTGAGATGTGTAGACACATTTGAGAACAAAGAAATGAATTTCCAAGAGATATCTGTCTTTTTTGGCATTCTTACACCCCAAGATAATGTATTTTGAACAGAGTGAGGTGTGAATAATGGATTATTTTCACTTTTTCTCCCCACTGCAGTTGTAGGTACATAGGTATATCAATAAGTAGTCTAACGATTAAAAAAAGTATTCATTTTACACAGCAAATATTTGTTTTACAGCCTAACTTCCTTCCTTATCAATGCACTTACTTCTGTGGTGAATATCAATTACATAGATTGAACAATGAAGAGTGAAAAATCGATGCACTTGTATATAACAATTGTATATCAACCAGAGAGAACATTCTCTCATCTGTCTGTACTGTTTTTAAATGTTGCTTCATCTATTGTAATATTGATCAATATTTTAAGATAAAGCATAAATATATGGATCTTTACAATTTTTGTTTTAACTGTTCAGTTTCATGCAGACATTGTGATCAACTGACAACTGATTTTTTTCCTATTTTTCTCTTGTCTTTATATACCACAGAGGTTTTGCTTTTATCATAAAAATAAAATAAAATATAGAATTTATGTTTTTTTATTTTTTATTTTGTGTTTATCCATATCTCCTGCAAGTAGGTGTTGGTGGTGTTATGGTCTCTTGCCATGCTGGTTGGGATTCAGGTTAGGGGGGACGGTTGGAGTAAATTTTATGATATAAATTGAGTGATGTGGTTCTTTTATCTTAGGAAGTGGTGGCAGGGGGGCTTTTTGCTGTAAATGAGAATTTCGAATGCACTTGTGAGTAAAAAGGGTAGGTTTGGGGTAAGATGATGATGATGATGATGATGATGATGATGATGATGATGATAGAAGTGATCATTTTTTAATAATGGGCCCAGTTAATTTTCTGTCTTTTTTGGCTTATTACATAAAAGAGTTCATAAATGGGATTGGGTGTGATGAGATAAATTCATGGATGAATTAAATTGGGCTTCAAATAAATTAACATTAGTGAGGATCTATTGAATTTTTACACTGGTAAGTAAATGCATGAGATTCTTGATTTGTATCGCTTTATCAGCAGTTTTGAATTGAGATTCTTGGCATTTTATTGCTTTTTGTTTTTAGTCATTTGAGTTACAATTTTGTGGTATATAGCTCAACTTATAAGTAGAGTAATATTAAATTTTTGATTTGTTAACATTGAGAGTTTTAAATCAAATTGAACAACCATAGCCATCAAAGATGGCGAAAGGTTCCATCCTTTTTCAAATGTGCATGTGTTTGTTTACATACTTGTTTGTGTATTCTAGTGTGCCTGGCCATACTGTTTTGTCTGTAGACGTGAAAATTGTACACCCATCTAAAAACATTTTTTTTCTATTTCTGGAAAAAAAGATTTTTTGAACTTTTGGGCGGCCTTATTCAGACAGGTTTATTAATAACAACTAGATTCTCAAGAAATTAGCTGTCTCTTTTACCTCATTTTAGATGTTTTCCAGTGGAAAACGCCAGTGGTGTCATAAATATAACTTATCCTAACCATATTTATTCTTTGATGGAATTTCTTTTACAAGACTTCAAATTTCAAAGCTAGGGTTGTTCAATTATTGACTGCGATGGTGAGTTGTTGTCATCGTCATCATCATCATCATCATCATCATCATCATCATCATCATCGTTATAATAAAGATAATATTGATGTACCTATATATATATATATATGTGTGTGTGTGTGTGTGTGTGTGTGTGTGTGCGTGTTGGTACATCAATAAGTCTGTAGATTAATGATGAAAAAAAGCATTCAAAATTCAGTTTAGTGGTAGAGTCCATTGAGGATCAAGCTCAAGACTAACATACTAATCACTGCACTAGAGTGTCACCAAACTGATATTTATTGACTAGCATAAAATCACAAGTGTGGAGCACCCAGGGAGCGACAAACGAAACTAGCTTGCAAACCATTGCTCCACAGTGTGGCACTCTATCAGAAACTATCAACCAAAACTGCCAACATCAACAAAGGTTTCTTCAGTTCTCAAGTGGGTTTGGCTTGCTGGCTGGCAATCTATATAAGCGTCATTTTCACTGGTTACACCAAAAAGAGTTAGAGGACAATTTTTCTTTATCATATCTAGGAAAACTTTTCAAAAAACTTTTCCTCCCCAAGAATGTTGTTAGTTGGGGGTGGGTGGGTGTGTGTCAATTTACAATGTAAATTTGTGTTAATTTATTACTTTAGTTTGTGTCTGCCAGGGCTGATGTTTTTTTTGTTTTTTTTTAAATTTTTACTTTTTTTACTAATCACTGCCAAACAAATGAATAGAAGAAAACTGGTCCAGGGATTGTCTTGTGGCCTCAAAAAGAAAAGAATATTAAGTCTTGTGGGATCAGTCGCCCCAGGGAAGCACCTCTCCATTTCACTAAAAGGGGAGTGCCAGGCTTGACCGAACATTTTGCAACAATTTTGTTGGCTTATTTTTGATCTTGCGGGCATGTTCTTTAATGGGGCCAATGCATTAAACTCGAATCTGTGTCACCTTCTGCCTTTGTGGGTAGGTGAATAAACATCTATGAACAGAAAGAAGTTGTTTTGAACTTGAATGTGTGGCCATGTCATCCTGGTCTGTGGACACAACTGGTTATTATCACTCTTGGCTATTCATCAAATGCCAAAACATAAATAAAATAAACCAGATTGTTCTACCTAGATACAAGTTCTTTCATGAGTCAAATAAAAAAAACCCAACTAAATCGAGGATTCAAAATTAAAATTTGTTTTTTTAATGAATATTTTTTATTGCTTTCAAGATAAGCATGAGAAATCTTTTTGATCTAGCGTGCAACATAATGCATTTATATTTATTTCTGTAGGATTATATATCCATTTCTCAATCATATGATTGTCCCCGTTGAGAATTAGATAAAGCAGATATATACAGTGTATGAACAAAATGAGAATTCGGAGTTAAAGCAGTTTTTGGGGCTTTTGCATTACTGTTAGCTGTTTATCTCAATGGTAAGAGTAACGCTTTGTTGAAGCAGCTACCTTATCGTTACAGGTTTGATTCTTGCAGAAGCCCCATTTTCTCTTCGATTGTTCATTCTATTTACACTATCAAAGTCAAATAATAAATTCACTGGGTAATAACAGGAGATCATTTCAAAAAGAGTTTCAAAGAAATATAACGCATTCATAATTATATATGTATAACATTGGGAAAAAACTCGAGAGGTCTTGACAATGTTAAAGAGAAATTCTCTTATATAAATTTAACTTTACTTCCTTCTGAGATTATATTTTCCAAAAAAGAGTGGATAGAAAGTTTGTATATATATATATATATATATATATATATACACATACATATATATATATATATAATCCAAAAATTTTTACAGCTTTAAACACTAAACATTAAAAAACTTATTCAAAATTTTTTTTTGTGTGTTACTTCAGTTGCTTATTTCCCAATATCTGTCAATGCAATTCATGTAATTTTCTCAAGTGTTTTTTTATGTTTTACATATACTTTGTTATTATGGTACAATGTATAAATCTTTTCTTGTTGGGATCATCAGTTATTTACCATGTAACTGTTTTGGGGATTTAAAAAACAGAACAGTTATGTTAACATGGCTCCCCAGCAGTGTTGATCAAACACCACTTCCATTTCAGCTATAATCTTAATATACAGCTTCTGTCATACATATACTTTGTTATTTTATATAAGGTATTATCATATTGTATTGTATATGGATGTTATTTTAAACTATGCATCATTTATTTATCCAGTATAATCATTTATATATATATATATATATATTATTGTGTCATCCACTGACAGCTGTTTCGTTGTATTACATCTGTTCAGTGTGGCTATAGACTATCCATTATCCCATCCAGTACTATGAGGTAAGATCGAAACCTTCGCTTCAGACCCAGAGTTTGGCATCTTGCCTCTACCCCACGGAATTGGACGATCAGTAAGGTTGAATTTAAGCGATATATTTACTCCCACAAATATTCCCTATCCACCAGAGTGCTCTATTCCTCTGTTGGAAGAGCATTGCATAAGCTTATAATGAACGAGTTACCTCACCTAAAGAGTGCTCAAGGATATTCAAAAAGAGACACTATATACATGTGTATATTTTGTTTATGTATGTGTATATAAATGTGTGTGCATGAGTATATATATATATATACATTACATACATATCTAAATGATTATATTGGATAATTAATGATATATTTGATTAAGACTCAATAAACTCTATTGTCATCAATTATCAGCTACAGATGAAGTTTCATTGTTCCAAATCTCCCAGATTGAAGGATTTGAAAGACAAGAAAGGATGAAAGAGTTAGATAATCCAAACTGAAGCCCCAACCAAATCAACTTTCATTGTTCTGTAACAAGAATAAGAAGTAATATAAATCAGTCTGAACTTTCCAAGAAGAGGAATTTTCATTTTCATTCATTGATTTCTTCGTATAAGCGAATCTAGTAACCTGTCTGGTGGTCATGTTCAATCATATACGCTGGTTCAGTTGGAGAGATAGACAAGTGACATCACTGACTAGAAGGAATAACCAATATGAGACAACACCATCTATCTTACATGGACGACAGAATGAGAATAATCTACCCCTGTGGATTGAATAGAAGGTTCGGTTTGGAATTCCAATAAGGTTACCGACTATGACAGACACATGAAAACAGCCGGAGAGAACAATGGCTGAAATAATGAGTAACTAACTAGACCTATGAACCATTAATTATCATTCGCAAAATTGAATTTTGGATCGCTTAAAACAGCTAAGTAAGTCTATGTGATACAATGACCCTAGCCTCATTAAAGTTCAACCAAAAGGACTGGGGGAGAGGAGGAGATAAACCGCCACAGGTAACACTACTTACCTTCAATATTTATTTGGTGATTCTGTGATATTTTATTCATTATCTTACGAGTAAATGAATTATTTGGTGCGAATCCGACTAGTTGGCTGCCATTTACAAAATCCGAAATATCGCAAGTTGGCCATGTGGTGATGTTGTCGTACTTGTCCGCTTTCACAATCGTTCGGATTCCCATGAGAAGGATCATGAAAAAACAAGGGAGAAGAATCTCTCCGATGGTCAGAATCCACTTTCTTTTTGTTATTAACCAATTCTTCCATAAAAGCAATTTGACCTGACTGAGTTTTGCCATTGTGATGAAGGACTGAAACGAAAAGGACAAAAAAGAGGAAAGATAATTTATAATGGACTCTTTTTCATTTAACACATTCATATACATATATATACATGGTGAGAAAATGGATGAGGCTTATCTGATATAATACTGAATTCAATAGACGATGTGGAAACTCGACAATTAGGAAAACTGGATTGTATTTATTTCTGTAACATGCTTTGGATAAGTGATTTCTCCCTTAATCAAACGTCAAAAAAAAAAAATTAAAAAATTGATGTTTGACAACACGA
>OY735241.1:33400899-33425899 GCA_963457665.1 Thysanoteuthis rhombus
AACCTGAAAAACCTAGTATGCTCTGGTTCTCCTCTGATGGGAAGAACTTCGACCAGGACCAGGGAGAACGATGGTGTCTCTGCACAGAACTCATGGATGTACTCAAAGTGATGCACACCAAGTTCTCAGCGTCTCTTATGGTCCTGGGGGTCGTGAACAACAAGGAGCATGTCATACAATCTCACTTCTTCCTTGGCCCAAGGATCAAAGCCACTGCCTATATCAAAGTGCTGGACACAGTGGTCAAGCCCTGCATCAAGGGGGTTGCATAATAGGACTCTGCTCCCTCCTACACGACCCAATTGGTCCAGGAGTAACTGGCCAAAAATTTTTATGGTCATGAGACCTAACATGTAGCCTTCCAGCTCTACTGATGTCTGGAGACCAACCAGTGATTTCACAGTACCAAGGACTTGTTGAAAGCCGCCAGTGTAGACCTGGTGGCCAACATGAACGAGAACTACCTGATCCAGCCATGTAGTTGCTTCCGAGGCTGCATCGAGTCTGTCCTAAAAGCTGAGGGTAAATTCATTGAATAACTTGTTTTATTCATATCTAGTTGAACACATGAACCAATTTTTATTAAAATATGTTGATTTTCTTCTGGAATATCAGTGGATTTCAAAACTTCCAAATAAAAATGAATTCTGTAAACCTTGCAAAGAGTCAAATGGTTAGTTTGATTTAATACCGAATTTTGTCTAAGGTGTAAGACATAAAGAGTCATCTAAAAGATAGTTTTTTATTTACTTTTGGTTACCATAAACAAAGTCTTCCACACACTTTTTACATTAAATGGTTAGTAAAAAAGGAGTTATTTTTGGCAGAGAATTAAGACCAGTAAATACATGTTGAAATGGTGCCTTATTGTTAAAATTGTACAAGTTGGAAATCCTTAAACATGAAACGTTTAAACTGGAGACTAAAACTGACTAAAAAAAGCAATAAAAGAATTAAAATGACTCATAAGAGTTAGAAACACTAAAATAAAGAGAAATAAGAGAATTTCAAAAAGACTAACATTGGGAAAGGCACTTGTTCACCCTAGATTTGAATAGATCAAGATGGTACTTGTCAGCAAAATATTCATGAGCGAGTTTATGGAAGAAGCGATTTGTACAAAACAGGACATTTTGGCAGGTGGTCAAGAGGGAGTGAATAGTTGTTACTGGGCAGCAATGTCCCCTCTAATTGTGTAAAGGGCAACTCAAGGACCAAAAAGCCTGCGAGCAACTGAAGGAGTCTGGATGTGCGGAAAATATTTTCTTTTTTCAAGAGGATCATTGATTTTTTTGTCTTAAGTTTAAGAAACAAAGGTCAGTTATTTATATCAAAAAGTGTATAACAAAAGAAATTATTTATTCAGGATATCGATTTTCTTAATCATTAATTCATTAGTCTTGCTGTGCCCATCTTCTATCTTAGTAACAGGAGATAGATTGTTCTGGGTTACATGGTATCAGAAGCAGAGAGTAATCCCTGACCTGACCTGTCCCTTCTACTTGCTAGATATATTTGGAATTTTTCAAATTAAAACAAAAAAATCGTTTTAAACAGATTAGTCAGTTAGCTCCAAATAAAAACATTGGAATGATTAATAATTATAATAACTGGTTAGTCGCACAATAGAAACCTTCACGTGACCAATGTCTTCTGGTAGCAAGCCATGTTGAGAGTGATTAATGTATAACATAAATCTTTCAAGCATAAATGCATAATGTAAGGGATCCATTCAGCTTAAACTTATTGATCCCCCCAAACAAAACCCTATTTAGGAGGAATTTAAAAAAAACAAAGAAAACATTACCTAAACATAACGGGGAGTAAATGTTCAATTTTTCATCTCTTCATTTCTATTGGTATAACTTGCACACATGATACATAACCGTCCAGCCAGACCAACTTTAAAGCTGAAGAAACCTATGTTTACAGTTGTGGTTGACAGTTTCTAAATAATCTTAGATTATAATGAGCTTATATGTAAATTTCTTTTCAGTTTGTGCTAACGTACCTGATAAAACCCAATGGATTTACCGTGACGATATGGAATAAGGAAAGAAATGGACTATTCATAATAAGATTATTTCATTGGTTAATTTGCTTCCCTATTATGATATAAGAATGAAGATTACATCATAGAAACTTTCAAGACATCGTGTCTGGTCATACATTGAAACAGCTTGAATTGGGTTGAGACTTGAAGGGAAAAAAATAAAGATACTTGAACAATTAAAAATGAATTACCTAATGATATAGTTTTAGGCTCCTTAGTGCTGATCTATACATAAATAACCCTGTCATTTTTTATGGGTATCTTCTAGTATTACTTGGTAATTACTTAGCTCCATCAACGTGGTAAAAACACATCAGACAAATATTTGTTTGCTACGAAACAATTGGTTGATTATAAATTTCAACCCTTCATGTCTCAATTCAGGTGAGGCATCTCTAAGAAATGTTTTATGGGCCACCTAATTCTTTTCTTTCAAGGAGAGGCTAGATACGACCTGGTTTGTTTCCTTACTAGACAAAACTGTATTATAAAAATTAATTACATATCTCACATAAGTCTGGAGTTGTTTTTCTCCAGAAGTGAACTCATTATATACTCAGCCCAGCGCAAGGCTAGAAGGGAGGGGTTGAAATGAGAACATTAAGAAGAATTTGATACACTAAGGTGGCCAAACTGTGGCCTGCAAGCAACATGTAACCCTTTAATGCTTTTATGACTGCCAATGAGACCTCAAGGAAACGTCTAGATCTGGCCCACAGAATGAAACAGACCCAAAAGAAAAAAAAACTTAAATTATGAAAAATGTCAAGTTTAGATATGAACATAACAGTATATCCCTTTTACTTACTTTTATATCTTTGTTGTGTGGATGTAAAGTAATCTGACTGTGGTGGAAGTAATTAGGAAACACGGGAGTGAAAGATTTGAGAACAAGTGTGTTACATCTCAAATTTTTTTATTATCATAAACAACAGGCATATAAGACTCCATGCATTTCACCGAATTCCATCGGCGTCTTCAGAGGCACTTTTGTGATGCAGAAAAACTGTAGCAAATACAATTCCTCACATGTCTGGTTGTAATACTAAAGTGGTCAAAAGACATGGCAGGTCAGTGTGGGTTGTCGGTGATGGGGAAGGGAGAGGATTGTCACTGGGCCTGGGTGTGAGTAGGAGGAGTTTGAATTGGGGTAAATTCCATACAGGTGTCAGGGATCAGGCAGATTAGATGACATGTCAGTGTTTGGGCCCACGGAAGTATGAATTGATACGTGATCTCTTATTGTCTGCCTGCGTGTGTTTTCTTCTTTCTTTTATATCTGTATATGTGTGTATGTGTGTGACCAGTGTATTTCTTTGTCTGTGTGCGTACCCTTCTTGAAGTTGGTTAGCATGTATGTGTGTGTGACCAACAGTCTATAATTACATCTTCTCTTCTCTGATTCTCCTTGACAGAGTAGATGTAGTTAATGACAAGGAACTTGAAAATTAACTTTTTACCCCCTTTTCATTGGTTGGTCATAGCACGTAGTACAACAGTAAAGAATCATAAAAGATTCAATATTTAACTAATGACTAATCTATCAACAGCTTATTTAATAGAATTTATTTTAAACACATTTATATAAATGTATGAGTGATTATCAAGAATTCATTTGATGTATGAAAAAACCCATATCGTAAACTAATTTAAAAAGTATAAACTCAGATGGTTGGTAAAAACCCACACCTGGGGGATTCGTGTCAAGCAGGAAATATGTTGGTGGAACTCCTTATCTCATTATATTTAAGATAAAAGGTGAATAAGAAAGATGATCAGGGTGTGTATAGCTTCTCTAAAGGGTTCGGCTGAACATTTCATCATGAAGCATCGAAGCATGAAGAGTTCAGCTTCATAATCAATAACAAAGCATACGAGGAGTGCATACCACAGTCAACGCCACTGTCACCAAAATCTGAATGAAAATTAGTTTATTCACAGATATAATGATGCAACTACAAAAAATTCTTGGATCTAACCCAAAATTTTATCAACTCTTCTTTAGCCCATTGCCCACCCATCCACGAAATGTCACTGAAATTCATTGAGAACTTTTGGAGATAGTGGGTGGACAAACAGGTAAACATGAGTGGATACATATAAATATATGAAAAAATATCTTTCAATCAAAAAAAAAAAAAACTTTTGGAGAGATTTTGTGGATACACAGACAGACGTGGGTGACTAAATATACTTCTACCAACTTGACACAGGTAAAAGAAGAAAAAAAAGAACCGACTCTGTTCAAAATCTGTGATTCATATTCATCCAATTTTTGACAGCAACTGGCAACATTTATTTCCGTAATAAAAATATTTGCTTCCAATTGATTTTCCAAGTAAATCCCTGTTAAAACATCTGAAACTGAAATAAATCCTGCATCTAGAGCAAACTGAAAAATATCGTCCTGATTGCAATGTAATTCGTTAGGAAATGAGAAAGTTATAAAGGTAAACAGGCTGACCCCCAGCAAAAAAAGGCTAGGGATTTGGTGGACTATAGTTGCTACCACCTTTTGCGATTCCATTGCTAAATAAGGTAATTATCATTAAGTTAACATTCAATGAATGACTATGAACACATTTGAGAACCATCAAATTATATTTTGATGACTATAGTCCACCAAATCCTTAGAATTAGCATGTGAAGTGTATACATTAGTTATAAACACTGTATAGTCTGCTTCCTTTTTTTCCTTTCTCTTTCTATCTAATTTTTTACCTCAAGAATTAATCTAACAAGAAGCAATAATATGACAAAAGAAAAATATTCTTCTTTCTCTGTCCACTTACTCTATCCTTCCTTTCTTTTGAAAGCTATGAACTGATTCAAATTTGATCTGAATGAAAAACTTCCAGGCGTTCATCAAACTGTAGATTTTCAGCCCAGTTAAAAAGAGAGTGAAAAAATGTTTTCTTCTGATACACAAATAATAAGTATTGCAGCCCAAAATTCACACAGGATTCATTTTTATCAGGAATTTGGGGAAACCAAACATTTCATCTAATTACAGAAAAGCAAATTTGAAATTAAGAATAATATAAGTCAGAAGTATCAGATAAGCCAAGGAATATTAAGGATTAGCAGGGGTATCCAGTGTTGCCAAGAGAAAAAAAAATTCTTCAATAGTGGGGTATCACTGTGGTCTTATGTCATAGCTGGGCCCCCGAAGAGGATTATATGATAATCTTTAAAAGTATGAATTAGATGTTTGCTTGTATGTATGTGTGCAAGTCTTTGATGAAAGAGGGGACAAAAAAAAAAAGATGGCTAGACAAGCCTGCTTTGGAACATTAATGAAGGATTGGGAAGGAAAATAAAGACATGCCTGACATTCCTGGGTGGGAATATTACTGAGGGAGTGGGCAAAAAGCTAATGGGCTGGGTTGGCCATTGTTTTGACTATATCTGGCTGATTATATGTTCAGTGATAAGAGTAATTTGTCCTGTATATTTCTATATTGGGTATTTTCTCAGAAAATTTTATTGGAAAAGGGAAAATCTTGCTGACTTCAATCATATTTCCAATAACAAATCATACTTGGTTATACTGAGTGGGATGAGGAGGAAAATTTAATATTCTGTATCAAATTTTGGAGATAAGCAGCAGTGTTGTAACTTGAACTGTTGGGGCCCAAGGGCAGACTCCTTGATAAGGGTGCCCAATAAATATACTTTTCAGTGAAAAAAAAAAAATGGTGTGGTGAAGTGACTCGGAGTGAAATTAAAAAGATTGAAAGATTTCTTTTTTAATGAAATCTTGAGACCTATTCAAGTCAGGTACTTATAATAGTTAACAAATTTTAGACGTGATTAGCCAGATTGAGGAAGTCTCATTTTCCAAGTTCTAGCATTTTCGGAGTTTGCACCTGAATGCATTGCCGAAATCCATCCGACATCAAATGTAGTACATGACTCAAATTGACCCACAGGTGTTTTTTTGAGAAAAAAAAAAAAACATTTTGTGACTTCAAAATATTTTTGTCTCTTTGCCGGGGCCCTGTGGTTTTGCCCCACTTGTAGACAGTCGTGTACTGTGAGGGTACTGAGGGAGCGAGTAAAAAGATAGGTGTGTCTGTCAGGCAGTCGGCAGACTTGACTAAACTGAGTTGATTATTGTGAAAAGTAGAAGGTAGAAGCTTAACTTTTCTTCCCAGTTTTATATGTTCAAACTGTGAATTCTCCACACATATCCTGCTGCTCGTCAACGGCAAAGATTTATGTAAAAGTATTTGCAGGGAATCCTGGCATTGACCGGTAAAACCAAGCCTTGAATTTGACATCATTAGTGAGGAGAGTGTGTGTGGGCTGGCACGAGGTGTGCAAGAAAGTATTTGATCCCCGGGCAATACCAGATATCTCTGCTGGTAAAAAACAAAAAAAAACAGGTGTGGTTAGTTACTTGATAAAAATTGTCACATGACCAATATCATTTGGCAGCAGGCCATGTTGCAGGCGATCTATTAAAAAATGGGAAAAAAACCTGATTGATGAATAAGTTACTTCTCTAATATTGCTTGAGACAAATTAATGGACCATTTCAGCATAAACTTGAATTGTAAATTGATCATCCCACTAAAAACCTAATTTTCATTCACGTATTTTGTTTTGTTAGAAGAAATAACAACGATATTCACACTTCAACTTGGTCAAGTTGTACGAGACAGTTTATCTCCGAATTGTGTATCCTGGAACTACAAGTTCGTCGGGTATACATTTCAAGAGCTTTTCAATTTTTCATTTCAATGAGTCTGGTTTGACCCCAGTTAGAGGGTGAATTTAAGAAAAAAAAGGTTTTTTTTGTAGACATGATATGAAATAAATGCTTAAAATTTCAGCTCTCTTGCTCCATTGGTGTGGCCTGGTGTGCGTCAGAGCAAATATGCCACAAGGCACACATGAGCGTCATATGGCAGTGTGGCCTGTACGCGTGATACATACATAGCCAGCCAGCCAGCCAGACCAACTTGAAAACTGAAGAAACCTATATTGATAGCTTTGGCAATAATTTTGGTTCATCATCATCATCATCATCATCATCATCATCAGTCTTTTAGCATCCGTCGTTGGACATAGACCTTCCCCAGGATTTGCCACACTTCTCTCTATCATGGGCGTCACGGAGCCAGTACTTCCTGAACTTGTCTAGCTCGTCTCTCCATCTAACATTTTGCCGGCCTCGATTGCGCATGTGTTCTCGGGGAATCCATGTTGTGAGTCGTGATGTCCATCGATTGTCTGCCATTCTTGCAACATGGCCAGCCCGCCGCCATTTGAGATTTTTTATGGATTCTATGATGTCTCTAACTCTTGTCTTTTCCCGGATGTACTGTGCTGTTTTGTGGTCTCTCCATGTGAGGCCCAGCATTATTCTTTCATGTGCACGTTGCATGGTTCTCAGTTTACGGGTCTGTCTCTTGGTTAAGTTCCATGTTTCAGCTCCATAAGTGACTATTGGGAGGATGCATTGGTTATACACCCTTCTCTTTAGGATTAATGGGATCTTACTATTTTTGAAGGTTGAGCTAGCTCTGCCAAAGGCTTGCCATCCTAGTGTGATTCTTTGGTTGCTGGTTTCTAATAGTAAGAATTAATAAAACCATGGGATCATGCCATATGCCACAAGGCGTACTTGAGTGTCATGTGGCAGTAAGCGCATCAACAACTTGATCCTGTTTTTTGTCTGACCATAATCTACCTTTTTGTGAAGTGAATGAAAGGAAATTGCAGCAGAGGAAGCAATAGCAACCTTTTGTGCTCATAACAGTCACTCTACATTTCCCATCAACAGGATTAATACTTAATGAATCCCTCACAAAAGATCTAGCATTGACAAGGAAGATTACAAACAACCTTACAGACGAAAGCTGATCGAAAGGAATATATAATCTTTCCATATAAAAAGCATATATGCAAATTTCTCTTCTGTCTGTTTATTCATTGATCTTATTGGTTAATTCACCTTCATATTACGACTTAACAATGGAGATTACGTCATAGAAACGTTATAGAAACTCTTAATGATTTGGAAAAACCTGATGAGACAAATTGATTCAAGTCATCATTTCATAACAAGCAGAAGAGAATTTATGTTACAGTGTGCACGTCAATGCAAACCATTGAATTTAAGGAATGCCGAATAAATAATAAAAAAAGAAAGAAAAGAAAATCGTTGATGAAAGTTGGATTTTCAAGTCCTTGAACAAGGTTTTTGTTCAACATCCGTTCTATTTAGCGATCTGGTCATTGAAATAGAACCCTGTCGTTAACTCTACTTCATATATATTGGGTGGCCTATTTCTAACACTTTTAAATACTTAATAACTTTGATAGTATTTGACTGAGTTAGAGAAAATAGATGTGCATTATAAATAGATATAAGAAGTTTATTTATCTTGGATTTCCGCCTGAAATTTTAGATGAGAAAATGTTTTGAAGAAACAACAGTTGAAATGAGACAAAAGGTTTGATTGAAATATAAAGAGAGGCTGAATCTAGTTATTGAATATTCGGGTGATCATATAAAAACCTATAATCAAAAATGGAACCGACAAAGTTCGATAAATTTCAACTGAACAAGTCTGGTTAGTCATTCGATAGAAACTGTCACGTTACCAGCAAGCAGCATGCTGTGTTGGGGGTGATCAATTAACAAATGGAAAAAAGAGTGATCAATGAATAAGTTACTTCTCTTGCTTTTTGCTGGACACTAAAAATGTCTGGATTTTTTTAAAAACAAGCATAAATACTGTTGGGCACACACTAAGTGACCAATTTAACATAAACTTACATTGTAGATTAAACCCCAACTAAAAACCTGGGGGGGGTATTTAAAAAGGAGAAGGATTTTTTTCTAAACATAATGCATTAATGTTAAAATTTTCAGCCCTCTAGCTCCATTGGTGCGGCCTATACACGTGATACATATATGGCCAGACAGACCAACTTAAAAACTGAAGAAACCTTTATTGACAGTTTTGGTTGATGGTTTCCAATTAGTGATTATGTAAACGTGTCAGAGATAAATGGTCCACATCATATTGCTTTCACTCCCCCCACACACACCAGTAAAAGGTGATATTATTTTTCCAGAATTGCATTGAGATTTGAGGGCCCAGGGGGCTTGGTTCTTTGAAGGGCCCCTTCTAACACTTGATGTGATTTGCTATGCCTCTGCCTGTACTCGAAGCTTTGAACTCCAACGAAGAAGAAAACATGAAGTGGATTGTAAAGCAAGATAAATATGACCTCACGGCATGGAAACAAATCTTTATCAAACGTTCATACACAAACTATAGAGCTAAATCAATAAGCTAATATGCCGCACTTGACAAAAGCAGAAAAGAAAAAACAATCATAACATCGAATAGGGAAATATGGACAAACATTTGTCAGTGTGTTGGGCTTCGATTAATGGTAGATCATTTTGATTTACCTGACCATTGAACTGGACATTCTAAATGAACAGATTGAGTGTAAATAGTTATTTTTCTGATACTTGGATATTTATTTGTTGTACTTGTTGAGCTGCGAGCACACTTCAAAGATGCAGAATGGGAAAGTTGAGATCTAGCAAGAAATTGAGGGAGTTAAGGGAGCTTGTTTGGTTGAAAGTGCAGTGGCTTCAAATAAAGGATTGATTGCTGCCATTGGAGTTTTCTACAGTTAATAATCATCATAGATACTTAATAAGATTGGCTCAGTTTTGATACAAGGCCACATGCACAAGGCACCCATTTGGGACCAAACTTACCACTCTGTAATGATCTACGAGTCTACCTTGCAAATTTTTCTGGTTTGTGTGCTAACAATTCATTTTCAGTCATTTTTATTCTATGCACAAACCTTGAGAGACAAAAAAATGTCTTTAGAAATAACGGATTTTGAAACACTGGAAATTTTAGAAAATTTCCAGAAAGTTTGCTCTGTTTTCATTGTTTATTAGCAGCTGTCATAAGCAAATATGTTTTTACAAAAATCTTCTTTTGACACATTTAATCTTTCACATTCCCTTCTCCATGAACAGCACGAATCTTTTTTTGCTATTGAGCCATAGTTTTACCTTTCTTAAGACACAAACAAGCAAAATAAATGCCAAAAATGTTGTTTATTTTCTTCCCCCTTCAATGTTGAATGTTTGGGGTGGTGTATTCATTGACTTAGTCAGGAAAAAACTTCTTTTTCAAATAAGCGATGAGTTTAGACCGCAAGAAAAACAACGTGGATTCCTAAAGCCTCTCCTTGAAAAAAAAACACAATATGATGTCAGTTGAACATTTTTTGCCTCAATTGGAGCATGAAGAGTTTTGATCAATTAACAACCAATTCTTTCAAAATAACACGAGAAAGCACTCAGAGAGTGTACTACTCCACCAAAGCCATTGTTAGTAGTTGTAGAGAAAGTAATTGTACTCCCAAATTTAATCAATTCTCTAATAGCCCATGGCCCACCCTTGTGATTTGAATCTCCCACTAAAAACCTACTTTGTTGGTGGGGGGGGGTGAAATTTTTTTTTTCTAGACAAGGAGTGATTGTGGAAATTTTTAGCCTTCAAGCTGCATTGCTGAAGCCTGTACTCATGATGCATACATACATAGCAAGCTAGCCAGCCAGACCAACTTGGAAACTGGAGAAATCAAAGAGACAAAACCAAATCGACACGAATGATTTCTAATGTTTGGAACTGTCAACCAAGACTTTCAATATAAGTTTTCAAGTTGGTCTTGCTAGCTGGCGGGCTTTGTAAGTATATATCACACTAATAAGCTGCTCCTATGGAGCAAGAGGGTTGAAAATTTAAACAATTATTCCTTATTATCTGCAAACTGAGAAGCATGCAACGTGTGCATGAGAGAATCATGCTCAACCTTACATGGGGAGATCACAACACAGTATATCAGGAAGAAAACAGGTGTTTGTGACATCATAGAAACTATTAAAAAACTAAAATGGCAATGGGCAGGCCATGTTGCAAGAATGAAAGACAACCGATGGGCATCACGTCTCACAACTTGGATCCCCAGAGATCACATAAGAAACCGAGGCCGACAGAACACAAGATGGAGAGATGAACTTGACAGATTCAGGAAATACTGGCTCCGCGATGCCCATGACAGAGAATTGTGGCGAATCCTGGGGAAAGTCTATGTCCAACGATGGACATAAAAGACTGATGATGATGATGTTGATAAAAAAAAGTTTCTTTCATGTTTTACAAAATTTTTCAAAAATATATTTTTCTGTATGTGTGTGTGCGTGTGTGTACGCGTGGGGGCAGTCAATTTGAAACGAAAATTTATGCTAAATTAACCAATTAGTGTGTGTCCACCAGGATTCATGCTTGTCTTTTTGAGAATTCAGACTTTTTTAGTGATTACTGCCCAACAAACGGCAAGAGAAGTAACTTATTTATTGATCATCCAATCTTCAAAAATTGATCACCCCGAACATGACATCCTGCCAGGAGAGGTTGAGAACGTGACGCTACCTATTGAGAGAATTTATAACGTTGATCACTCTCAAGTACTTTGTTGATTGAATCGTTACCATCCCCATTTTGTGGGCTCACCGGCAAAGCATTGTTCAACGGAGCATAAAAATCTGCAAACCACCTTTGACATATTTAATTATTCACAATACCCTCTCCATGAACTGCATAAATCTTTTTTACACTCTAGTTGCATTTTTACCTTTCTTAAAACATAAGAAAAACATAGCATGTGGCTCATTTGCTCCCATCTTCAATGAATGAAGTTAGACAAATCTGAACGCTCTGTATGACAGTGATTGATTCTATTTGAAACCGTCAACCAAGACTGTCAGCAAAACTGTGAACATAGGTTTCTTCAGTTTTCAAGTTGGTCTTTCTGGTTGGTTGGTTGGTTATGTATGTATCATGATTACAGGCTTCACAAATGGATCAAGAGGTCCGGTGATTTAAATATTTACTTCTTATTATGTCTAGAAAAAAGCATTTAGAAAAAAAAATCCCCCCAATAGGTTTATATTGGGGAGGGGGTTAATTTGCAATGTAAATGCATGCTAAATTGGTCCCTTACTATGTGTCTGGCACCATTCATGCTTGTTTTTCAAAGATTCAGACTTTTTTAATGATCACTACCAAACAAAAGATGAGAAGTAACTTTCATTGTTCACCCCAAACACAGCACACTGCTAAAAGACATTGGTCATCCAAGTTTCTATTGACTAAACCATGCTATTTTTTCATTTTATTAGACTAAGTATTGTGAATCATTATTTTTAAGATGAAGATAAATAGTATAGAAAATTGAAAATAATGGTCTACACTACTTCATTTTAGAGAATATATAATAAAACAATTTCTTCGGTAGAACTGAAACTACGAGTCAACAAAACAACCATGGCATCAACAGACAGACATTCGAGTCTCACTCACTTATTCTGTATTTCGACCTGTGCTGTTAACTCAATGCTGAAAGAAGCCGTCTTAATTGAAGTAGAGATAAAAAGTAACTGAAAAACCAAGATGAAAGTAAATATTAGTCTGAAAAACTGACAATAATGACCCTTTACAGCAACAAACTTTTTGGTCAAGCTAATATTTCTTGGGTTTCAAAATCCGTTAATATTAAAGACATTTTCTTTTCTGTCTGAAAAGTTTAGCATATAAATTGTGACAAACATTACCATCGAGATTATTATCATACTTGTAAATATCCGTCAAAAATGTCTGCAATATGTATGTATGGATCAGCTCTAAGAAACATAAAGCTATTTTATTAGGTAATTTTTTTTTTCCACAAGTCAAATATCGTAAAGTTTTATTCAAAATGACAACTCAACTCAAACTTTTCTGAAGGGTGATTCATAAAATCGATAACATTTAGGAGAGAGACTCATTCATTCTTTAACCCTCTCAATCACAAATTCAATAGCTCTTTCTTTTTTTCAGTATTTCTGCAATGTTATTAAACCTGCTTCATGTTCTTCGTTGTTATGACAACAGATGATCACATTTCACAACCTTCTTATTGTTTGTTTAAGGTAGGTTAATGTATTTCACATGGACCAGTCCATTATAACTTTTAGGTTGTAACAGGACTTGGACATGACAGACAAATAAACATACTAATTTGCATACATGGTTTTTATATGGATAGATTATTCCCCCCCCCCCCCCCCGTAGACTCCTGTTGGAGCATAGGTCTACTTTGTGGTTTCATTACCAAGTAGGTTTTGTTTTGTGGGAAGGAGTTGTTAGCCCTATGCCCAATGTTTTTTTTCTCTCGGTTTCCTTCTCTCAAATCAGGCATGGTCAACTTTTTTGATCTGGCAGGCCACAGAATTTCTCATCTTTGTTCACTTATAAATTTATAGGTTGTATTACAGGAAGTGGTCTTAATTTCTATTTGAGACAAACATATAAATCATAATTATTATACTATTGATTTGTGAGGCCAAAACAATAGTCATTTTATAATATGAATAACAGAATTGACTTTCTGGGAAAAAATTTTTAATTAATGCCCAGATTGGCCATACAATATATTGTCAATGACTTTGTTCTAGACGGACAGCCTTACAGGGCTAAAGAGCTCCAACTGCATGGCTATTTACCTATCAATCTGATAACTATTTTCCATGAAGGCCTGATCATTATTCGTAACAATAGTGGGTTTTCATGGAGATGGGATGCTAGCCCCAACCATCAGATGGATTGCCTCACAGGGCTAAAGGGCCCCAACTGCCTTGGTATACACACATAACTGTGCGGAAAAAGTGGATTCATGCCCCCCCCTCCTTCCAGGGTATTTGTGCAAAGTGAACACGAACAGCCTTGTTCAAAACCATAATCTGGATCACTGAGTCCGTTTTCAACATCAGAAAACGCTACACCACTTTGTACTTCCATAGTATTGATTATTTTGGTATAATTTTGTACTGTGTTGGTGTTTGTAGTTGCCAAGGCAAAAATAGGATCTGTTGTTAGGGGAACGCAGTGCCTGGTGACACGCATTCAGATAAACTTCTTGTTTTTCTAATAATCAACCAGTCTTTATTATTAATCAGTAATTAGAGCAGAGTTAAAGATTTGGGGACCAGCAGACTTGGCTCCTCGGGGAGCCCCCTTCGACATTTAGTGAGATCTATCAGTAGAAATGTAGTAGGTGATCAACTATTTATAAAGTTTTTTGGGCCCCCATCCATTGGGGAGCCTAGGGGCATTTTCAGATAGCACACTCTCCTCTTCTGCACTACAATTTTGCCTGTGACCTACTAGGTCACCCTTTGAGAGAAAATTAGTGCGATCTGATGAGTCCAGGAAAAAACCTGGGTTTTTTTAATGCATTTGCAAATGAATAATGGAGACCACTCTATCATAAGCATTTAATGTTTGCCTACCTTGAATAATCTATCACTATTGTGTTAACAGGGGTGAGCGTGAATGTAGACTCCACACTATTTTTAAAATTACAAATCATCAGGATTTTCTCTGTATTCTTTTAGCGCATTCCATGGGTACCACTATTCGATGCCTCTAGCCACAGCTACTTAGGGTTACATTCAGATAAAGAGTATCAAACTTATCTTTATATGAATTTTTGATGACTATTTTCTTTCATTCAAATTTCAAAAGTAAGAAGAAGCAAATTGTATTGACAAATTAACAATAACCTGAAAGTCAGACCATAGGTGCACTAGTTCAATCTTTAGTGCCTTCAAAACCCCTTCATTTCGAAGCCCATCCCTCTTGAAGTTCTCACCTTTAAAAGCCCTCCCCTCTGAAGAAAAACATTGTCAGATTCATAGAAGGACAGGAGGGATGCTTCATGGGGACAGTGTGAAGCATTTGCTATGTTGATTTGTCAGTCAGTCAATCGGTGACAGCAATAGATACTAGCACATCTTAAAAATAAACTAATCAACTACACAAAGTCTTCATCCACAATAGAATAATTATTCAACTATTTCCGACTTATCTTTCTTTATTTGAGAATTTTCGACTGGCCTGGCTACAAGCAACAAAAAATAGATGAATGAACCCCGAATACCAAACATGTTTTCACCCGGACTAATATTTACCTAAGTAGCAATTTGCTGAGAACAAATTATATTGTTCAAGATTAAAAGTCTGATTCCATTTTAAGCTCTAATATACTGACTCCGTGGTTTTTTCATAAACAATTATATATTTTTGATTTTTTTTACTTTTCTATATTTTTAATTGATATTTCATTTTCTCACTAATGAAAAAGATTTATAAATACATCAAAACTTTCATTCACTCTAATAATATAATATTAATAGGTCCTCTCATGCGAGACAGTGTGATGTGTAACAATATTGAGTTATAATTTCCATTGCGATTGTTGTAGAGTGTTAGCCTGACAGCCAATCCTTCCAAACTGAGCTTAGGACTGGCTACGGTGATTGCCAAACTGATGATTTACCTCACAGAGCTCAAGTGTCTACGGCAACCTTGCTACTTGCCTCAAGCTAGGGGTAGGGGAAGTGAATTCATGCCTTTCCCAAGTGAATGTAAACAGTCTTGGCCAAGGCGGTTGGCAAATTTTGTTTTCCATGACCGCAATGTGGTAGGCTGGGGAATGAATGAAGCAATAATCAGGATTAGATTTTGCACTGACTGCATTAAAACTCCTAAGTTCTTCAAGGAGGTGTGGCATAGTTGGTTATGTCATGGACAATGGAATCAGCAACCCGAGTTCAAATTCTGGTCAGGACTGTTCATGTTCACTTTACACAAATGCCTTTGAGAGAGGCATGAATCTGTTATGCCCTTGCAGGATAGATTGGGCGCTCTAGCCTCGGGAAAGCAACCAGTCTAGGAGAAGGATAACTCTGATTCTAAACCAGGGAGTAGAGCCCCCTTGAGATGGTCTGATACCCTATTTGATATCTTCCCGGCAGCTCCTGTAGCCAAGCCAATGTCAGATATATTCCCCTGGACTACATCAGCAGGACCAAGAAGGAGATTCTGGTGACTGGGAATCTCAGGATCTTCATATGCTAGGCCCGGGCCTGTGCCCTGGAAGATAAAACAGGGGGCCTTTCACTTCACTTAGGTTCACTTAGCTTTATTGTTTACTTCTGGCAATAAAGAAAGAATTTGACAATTGAACATAGAATTATACTTCAGTATTTACAGTGTATACACAGCTTAGTTTAACACAAGGCTTCAGTAGTGGGGCACCCAGTGAGAATCGAACCCATTACAGTATTAACGGTCAGCATCATGAGCTTGTTAACCATTGCTACAACGATTATGAAACTAGGCATATTGTGAAATTACTGAAACGTTAAAGGATTTCCAAGGGATTTCATAAAATCATTAGGTTCACTATTTTACTGTTTCACACACATTATATATAAATATATGTAGGTATCAATAAGTAGCTTAATGATGAGAAAAATCATCTATTTTATACAATCAATATTTATTTTTTAACACACTTGACCTTATACTCCTCCATAGATCACATAGATTAACATTATAATTTCAGATCAAAATTCATTTCATGATTACGTAAGTGTGAGTGTGTGCGTATGTAGGTACAGTGATAGCCTAGTGATGAAAAAAGCATTAATTTTAAACAACCAGTATTTTACTACACAATCTCTTTCCATCTCTTTCCTTATCAATTCACTTGATTTAGAGGTGAATATTGATCAGATAGATCGAACGTTATACATAAAAAATTTCAGATAAAAGTTCAGCTCAGTACGTGTCAGGCTACAGACTTATTTATCCACTCTCACATTACTGAAAGCTGTAAAACATCTCATAAAATAAAATAATTCCCTTAGATTTTTCAGCATTATGATAAAATCAATACAATGTCTGTCCAAAAAGTATCTAGCCATTTTGAATATCTTGAGAGGTAGTTGTGAGGCCATGATGTAGCTCGACAACCTATCAGAGGGTACCTCATGCATGAAAAGAAATTCTCGAATGGGGTTACTCAGTTGGCAGTGAGATGCCATTGAGTGAGCTCGTAAACTGTACCACCATCCTATACTTCACGTCTTGGGTAGGGTTTTTTTAGCAAAACTTCACATCACCCTCGTTAGTCAGCCAACCCCTATAGTCTAGATTTGACTTCCCATGACTTCTGGCCCATTTCAAAGAGATTTCAGACTGTGAACAAGATTGAGAGGAACGTGACAAGGCAGCTGATGGTGATCCCGAAAGAGGTCTTAACAGATTGTTTCGAAAAGAGGAAGGGTCACTGGAGTAAGTGTAATAAAGAACTAAGGGGTCATTGCTGTAAGCAAGCTACTTTTTTCATTGAAATTAATCGGCTGGGTACATTCCAGACAGACCTTTGTATAAGCATGTGAAAATATTGAAAAGGACGCCTCTCAAGGAGTTTTAAGAAGATTTGCTATCATATGACTTCAACTAGTGTTTACTATTTAAGTAATAGCCATTACTATCAGGACTTGTGGTATGGAAATTCAATGAATATAAGATTGGAATAGGAATTATTTCTGAAAAGGCATCATAATCTGTAAACGAATGATATATTCAAAGATATGAACAGTAAGATTTGCTATGATGTGACTTCAACTAGTAATCACAATTTAAGTAATAGCCATTACTATCAAGACTTGTGGGATGGAAATTCAATGAATATAAGATTGGAATAGGAATTATTTCTGAAAAGGCATCATAATCTGTAAATGTATGATATATTCAAAGGCATTAACACTTGAGGCCTGAAAACTGATTTCATTTAAAGGGTCGAGGCATATTCACATGTAAAACTGGATTATATTTCATCATGCTCTGTATAGTCTTACTAGCATTATATATTTCATTTTTTGTGTTTTCCCAGAAATATCGTCTTGGTGAACAGATATATGGAGCTAAACCTAGTCTATGTTGGAGTTAGTCTAAGATGGGAGATATTTCTATTTCAAAGCGAAAGGGCCGTTATCCTTGGAGAAATATAATTCAGATTTAAGAAAAAAGCGATTTTGTATTCAATTCAAGGATTAGTTAACAATATTTGAATAAATAAATATTTTTAAAAAATGAAAAATAACTCAAACTACTTTTCAAAGTTGACCTTGGTATTTGTAAAAATATTGTTCCTTTTCTTTGAAATAATCCCGAAGAACACACCCCTGAAGAATTCAAAATATATGATAGTCTTGTGAAACTAGTGATATCGTGATATCCCTAGGGATTTTGTGAAGTTCCCAAAAATTTCATAAAATCCCTAATTTTACAATGGTTAACAAGCTAGTGATGCTGACTATTACTACTGTCATGAGTTCGTTTCTGAATGGGTGCCCCACTATTCTGGCCAGAGGGTCAAACTAAGTTTCAACTCAGTAAATATCAAGCATATTCTGCTTCAATATATTACTATTTATATACAGCCAACTTAGACACAAGGCTTAAGTAAGGATCGAACTCATTACAGTTGTGATCGTCAGCATCACAAGCTTGTCAACCAATATCACTGCACTGATAGTGAAACAAGGGATTTCATGAGTTATTCATCACACATTCATGCTTGAATCAAAATGATGGACAAGGGATGCTTTTCTTCTTTAAATTTTTCAACTTAACTTTTCTTATTTATGCAGAATAGAACGCACGCCTGGATTAAATAGAAGTAAATAAACTTACATTAATTGGATCAAGCAAACGTTCTCTTGTTCTTCCTTAATAATACAAATTGATTGATTATATAACCAACCTCCTGAGACAGTTTTGGGATAAGAGCGAATTAAAATTAAAAAGAAATCAGTAATCGACCTCCCCCAATTAAAAAAAAATCCCCCCCTTTTTTTTTTAAAGAAAATGAAAAAAATGTTACAACTTACTTTTTTTGGTATTATTCACTGTTTCAGTCGGTACTTTCCAAACATTAAAAACAAAAGAAAAAAACTTGATACAAAAAAAAAACACACCCACTTAAAAACTCTTATTCCGATTGTTTTTCGTTAACGACGGATTCATTTTCTCTCAAATGAGCTCCAATGTTGTTTTTTTCTCTTTCATTTTCCAAAAAAATCCAACTCCTATTTTTCGCAGTTTTTTTTTTTTTTTTTCACCTGCTGTTGTTATAGCTGTGGTTATCGTCAACCGACGTAAACAGGTATAAAGTGCCGGGTCCAATCAAGGTAACGAGTCTCTCCTCCTAGGCTTTTGTAGTCGTGACGTGAGGCAAATGATCACACTAATAGGTTTCCTCCTACTATCAGTAGTGAAGTGTATTCGATCAAAATATCACTCCCTCATTTAGAGTGGCTCACATTCATGTGACAAGTTTATTTCCATGTACATTTCCGTATCATTAAAGTCGCTAGAAATGCAGTAACGCTCCCTTAGGGTCCCTTCGGTCTTTCGGGAGGCGGGGTTTGAAATTGCCTCCTCCACGTCTCCAGCCGCGCCTCTAATGCAGTACTTCATATATGTACCTTTAAGTACTTTGTTTTATTCATTCAACGGGAGGACAAGATAAGTGTGTGTGTGTGGGGGGGGGTTACTGAAGCTCAGCCTAGGGCGCCCGGTAGTGATGGGTAGTGCGTCAATGGATCTAGCACAGAAAACTCACTCGGGTCAAGAAAACAATGAGTGACAAAAAAATGAGAAGAGAACAAACAAACTCCTAGTTTAATCACGCGATTTCGTGTTACATAAGTCATAGTAGCGATAAACGTTTACTTGGACCTCTTTCGTCGATTACAGAGTTATTCTCAACCTTTTTTGACCACGGCAACCGAAAGAACTGTTCTCAGTGCTCAAGATCTTCTGTCAAACAGATATACTGCACGAACAGCCAGATCGGAATTCATTTATCATTATTACAGTCTATAGCTCCCTTCAGATATACCAAGGAAAGTTCACAAGGGGACCGTATGATTATGTTCGGATAGCCATGAAACGTGATATATTTTATATTTCGATGATTTTAAAATTCGATCTTCAAACTTTTTTCGTCGTAGTTGAAAAATTTATTTGAAATCTGTTTATCAAAAAAACAAAAAACAAAAACAAAAACAAAACTTAATTCTTTTTTGGTCATTTCAAACAAGAGGCTTTCTTAAACAGGATAGGTTTCTCTCCACGATCCGAAAATGGAACATTCCTATAAAAAAAAAAATCTTTTGCAAGACGAGATAGCGTAAAGTGAAGAAGTAATCACCACTGATTTATATGGGAAACATTTTTGAGCGTTCCCAGACCGAAAGAATGGTGGTGATGGTATGTTAGGCTGAGTTGACGGGAGTTGGGGGTGGTGGTGGGGGTATAGGAGACTGGAGGGTAGGAGAGAGAGAGAGAGAGAGGAAGAGGATGCAAGTGCATTGTATAATAACTTGTAACAACACAAAAGCTGTGTGTTTTCCATGAAAGCAAAAAAAAGGCTTGTATTAGACTGTTGAAAACCAAGGGATATCTGTTATCGGTAAATCTCAGTTTTAGTGGTATTGTTATTATTGTCTGTTTTGATTGAAATTAATCATTCCAGTTGAAAGATCTTTAATTGATCATTTTAAATTAAAATCAATCATGGAGCCCTTTGAGTTCTAGGACTTTCAAACTCCTTGCGATTACTAGTTCTTTTTGAAAATCCAATATTTCAATGTGGAGATTATCAAATTGATGAACAACTAAACAGTTGTGTACCTAAGCAGAAGCAACAATTTTTTTTTTTTGTAAAAAAGGTGATCAATGAACAAGTTACTTCTCTTGATGGACACAAACTGAGAGACCAATTTTGCATAAACTTACATTGTAAATTGTCATCCCATGATGTTTGAATATACCTTATAGTTAAAACTTTTTTTTATGTACGATGCAAAAAATGTAATTAAAACCCTTTATTCGTTCAAATTTTGAAAAAAGAAAATGGATAGATGTTCAGTTTCACTACCACAGAAAGTAAAACTATATCATAATGAAATGCCATGCTACATTTTAAAATATAATGATTCACATCTGATTCGAAGACTGAAAACTAACAGCAAGACATTAAAACAATTTATTCATCTATCCTTGAATATTCAAGACAATTAAAATGACTAAAAATTGTTGAAACCCATAATACCCTCTTCCTGTCATATTTGGTTGATAAAAAGTCTATGTTATAAGAATGAATAGAGGATCAACAAGTTTCGAGCAGCTTTTTAGGGAGCAGAAAAAGTTACCATTATATCAATGCATAGGAAAAAAATGAATAAATAAAAGCCTAAATGAAGGAAAATCAGAAAAAAAAACCCTGTTATCTATCAAGTTCTTGAGTATAGAAAGAATCAATTCATTAAATGTTGAAGGTAACTCAACTCTTTTACTTCATCAAGTCATACAAAGGCTTTGAAAAAGTATAATTTTTAATTAAAAGCTATAGACAAACATAATACTCATCAGATAGTAATGTAAAAATGACATTAGAACCTTTTTATTCATTCATATTTACAAAAAAGTACCAAATTAAACTCAATTAAGATATTCATACTATAGCGCTGACATTCTGGATTGATGCCTTTTGACTGAATATGATAGCAACTTAACTTAAACTGCAGTAGTCTATACTACACTGCTGTCCTTCTGACTGTCTTGTTACTTTTTGAATTGGATTCAAAAAATCATGCCCAGGAAGCTTGTTCTCTTTCTCTCTCTCACACACACATACACACTCAGAATTAACAGAGTTTTGACAATTTGGTCTTGAAAATTTTTTTAATACACAGGTATAATCAAGGCAATCATTTACAGTTATTTCAAGTTCAAGATGTGGAGTAGTGAAAGATAAACTTTGAAAACTCAAGGATCCCTTCTATGAAGGAAATATTTTCTTGGACCCCTATTTTGATAGCTGTGTAATGATATTTCTCGGCCACAAGATTTGCAATGTCATGTTTAGAGGGAACATGACTGCGGACACCAGTTTCAAAATCACTAAATTTCATTGAAATTCATTGAGAAATTTTCGAGATATCATGTGAACAGATATATGTTTCATTACATAAAAAGAATTACCAAGAAACTATACGAAAAATTTCAGGTAGTCATCTTGGTATCTCCTCCTTAGACAGTGTCACCAGGGGCGGCTCACCCCCTCTGATGGTGTCACCCAGGGCGAATCCCCCCCCCCCATTGTCCCGTCGGTCTACCACTGACTCCCTTCAGTTCAGATACCCACTCTCAAAGCAAGCCTAGTTGGTTATAAAAAACAATATTTTCAAGAATCAGACAAATCACACCCAATTAATTATTTTTGACTAACATTTCCTTCATCTTAATTCTTGTTGCTTATCGTGACTCACGACATGGATCCCTCGAGATCACACGCGCAACCGAGGCCGGCAGAATATTAGGTGGAAAGACGAGCTAGACAAATTCAGAAAGTACTGGCTCCGCAACGCCCACAACAAAGAAGTGTGGCGAATCCTGGGGGAAGTCTATGTCCAACGACGGACGTTAAAAGACTGATGATGATGATTACAACTCACTCAGACTTTGAGCAAACAAAGCAGATCAGAAATAAAGAAAGGGCTCAAACTCAAATTGGTTTTGTCTCAGGTAACCAGGTTTCCCATTCCAGCAGCTTGAGCAACAAGAACTTCACGGCTGCAAGTAATTCAAATCTAACCATTGAAACTTATCCTTCTGCCTTTTGATCACTTACTACCATATAATCAGCTTAGATTGATTACCTAAAAACCAGTGGCCCAATTAGAATGGTAAGTGGTTTATTCTCCTAGTTACAGGATTTCAATGGTATTGCACTAAGATCCCGCTACGGTGTATAGTTTTTGCTGCGTTATGGTAACAAACCCATTCACAAATGGAGATTGGATCTTAAGAGTATAAACAAAGCATTATCAACCAATACTAATTTTTGACTAGTATTGGAAACCATCAACAAAAACTGTCAACATAGGTTTCTTCTGTTTTTGAGTTGATCCAGCAGGCTGGTTGGCTGGCTAAGTATGTGTGTATCATGCGTACAAGCCACACAAAAGGAGCTAGAGGGTTGAAAATTTAAACATTTACCACTTATCATGTTTTTAAAATTTTCAATCTTTAAAAAAAAATTACCTCTACTAAATAGTTTTTTGGTGAGGTGTTCAATTTATCATGTAGGTTTATGCTGAAAAATTAGACTTTTTTAGTGATCACTGCCCAACAAAAAGCAAAAGAGGTAATTTATTCATTGATCACTCCTTTTTCCAATTTTTTAATTGATCATCCCCAACATAGAATTCTGCCAAAAGACATTGGTTACATGATGGTTTCTACAGAGTGACTAACCAGACCTTTTTCTTTCTTTTCTTAATTTCCTCCATGCACTTTTCTGATAGAATTGATTATAATATCTATACCTTGCATCAATGAATACCACAGCCGATCCATGTACTAGAACCAATCATCTGAAAATTTATCTAAAATTATCTTAAAAAAATAGATTTTTATCTAAAATTATCTTTAAAATAATAGATATTTTATCTGGTATAATCTTTATAAAATAGATTTTTATCTAAAATTATCTTAAAAAAATAGATTTTTATCTAAAATTATCTTTAAAATAATAGATATTTTATCTGGTATAATCTTTACAAAATAGATTTTTATCTAAAATTATCTTAAAAAAATAGATTTTTATCTAAAATTATCTTTAAAATAATAGATATTTTATCTGGTATAATCTTTACAAAATAGATTTTTATCTAAAATTATCTTAAAAAAATAGATTTTTATCTAAAATTATCTTTAAAATAATAGATATTTTATCTGGTATAATCTTTACAAAATAGATTTTTATCTAAAATTATCTTAAAAAAATAGATTTTTATCTAAAATTATCTTTAAAATAATAGATATTTTATCTGGTATAATCTTTACAAAATAGATTTTTATCTAAAATTATCTTAAAAAAATAGATTTTTATCTAAAATTATCTTTAAAATAATAGATATTTTATCTGGTATAATCTTTACAAAATAGATTTTTATCTAAAATTATCTTTAAAAAATAGATATTTTATCTAAAATTATCTTTAGGAAAAAAAGATATTTTATCTGGTATTATCTTTACAAAATAGATTTTTATCTAAAATTATCTTTAAAAAATAGATCTTTTATCTAAAATTATCTTTAGGAAAAAAAGATATTTTATCTGGTATTATCTTTACAAAATAGATCTTTTATCTAAAATTATCTTCAAAAAATAGATAATTTATCCAGAATTATCTTTAAAAATAGATCTTTTATCTAAAATTATCCAAAAGAAAAAAGATCTTTTATCTAAAATTATCTTTAAAATAAATACTAGCACAAAATTTGGGCACTGTTGTCCTAAAATAACCATAGAGACCCAAAAAGAAGTTGAAAATAAAAAGAATAAAAAAAAAACTTTTTAGATGGTGCCTAGTGGTGTGCTCAGGCCGATTTTAGAGGTTGTAGCCTCTAAAATGTGACCAGGGACACCCAGACACAGATGAGCAAAGAAAGAAGAATGTGTAGCTCACTTGACTGGCTGGCTGGCTGGTTGGGCAGGCCATATATGGGGCTATGGAGAATAAAGTTTGTTCTTATACAACTCTTCTGCATGAACAGAAAACAGCTGAGTAAGACCCTCAGGGCTTTGTCTTATAATCATGCATGATTTGCTTTCTACCGTTCTATAAAATGTCCTCCTTGATCTCCACAAACAGATTGAGTGCAATGTGTAATGTGATATTAACAACTGATTTGAGATGAAAGCAATTGCTATCTACAAAAAGGAGGACAGTGTTTTATTGACAAATCAAAACATTTGCTACCACAGCAACAGGAAACTCACAACACATAAACATTGTACATACATAAATATATAGACATTCCTGGGCAAAGAAGCCAAGTTTTTTTTTAATCGAGTTTTTTTCAATCAACTCTTTTATTCTAACGAGTATAGGTGAAATATCTGACAATGTTACACAACGGTG
>OY735241.1:33428399-33465899 GCA_963457665.1 Thysanoteuthis rhombus
AGAGACATTTTTTGTACACATAATGAGGAGTAAATATTTAAATTTTCAGTCTTTTTGATCCAGTTGCCGGTCAAAAGGTATCAGTCAATAAGTGAACAGTAGTTATATATATTTCAACTGAATTTGTAAGATTTAAGTAATTTAATTTAGTATTTTCTTTTTGTGAATTGTGCAATAATCTTCACTGCGATACTGTCCTTCACCTTGATGCCTTTTGACCTGGGTTCCTTAATCCATTGGTGTGGCCTGTACAAGTAATACATACATAGTCAGCTGGACCAACTAAAAAACTTATAGAAACCCATGTTTACAGTTTTGAGTTTACTATTGTTGTTTTTATTACATTAATTAGATTGAACAATGTAGACTTTCAATTTTTTTTTTGTGACTGGGACGGTTTCCAGTAGAGTCGAAGGATTGTTTTCCTTTCCACTTTCATTTAACGGTACAAACAAAAGCTTTATAAATAACAATTCACTCACAGCATTTCAAAAGGCATTATACAATAACAGATTTTGGTAATTGTTTTGATTAGGTACGTGAAGGGAAGGGAAGTTACTAGAATAGACACAATTATTCAAATTGCTGTCGTTTGATTAAATCAAATGAAAGCAGAGTACTCGATCATCAAAAAAATCCTGTATTTTATTAAATCTAACTACAAAGGACATAATTTAGGATTAGTGTTTAGAGTTAGAGTTTGGGTTGCAATTAACAAAAAAAAAAAGACTTTTTTTTCATATTTGTAACACTAAAATGAATATGCAGTTAAAGTTACTATCATAAAATGATTGAATAAATTTTCTTAGTTATTTATTTCTATCAACAAAGTGTCTTTTACCTCTACCAACAAAGTTGGGAAGGTATATGTATTTAGTTGCGTCTTTCAGTCTGTCCACACGATATCCCCGAAAGTACAGAATGGATTTCAATGAAATTTTGTGTGAAGATGGGCCATAGGGAAAGGAAGAGATGGTTAGATTTTGGGGTGGATCCAAGAATTTCTTTTTGATTGAGAGATACTTTTCCGGTTTTTTTTTCTTCCATATATTCATATATACGCTTATGTCTGTTCACACAATATCTTGAAATCTTCTGAATGATTTTCTATGAAATTTTAAGGAAGACAACAGAGGAAATAAATAAAGGATATACTTTAGGATTAGGGTTTGGTGTTCAGGTTAGGGTTTATTAGTTTTAGGGTTGGGGTTGCAAGTAAGAACAAACATTTTTTTTCATAATCATAACACTGGATATGTAGATATCTGGAGAGTCAGAAATAACAGGAAACAAATGATTATTAAATTAGAATTATTCTCACTTGCCAGTGTATATTATCTTAGTTTTATGATTACTAATATAAAAGTTTGTTGTTACTTACAACCCAAACTGTAACCTTGAACTGACCCAAAATCTAAAAAATTAAATTTAATAAGATACAGTTTTAAACGTTCAAGTTTTTTTGCTTTTGTTCATGTTGTAGTGTATCAGTGGCAGCTGCATAAGTCAGAGTAATCGGTTATCTCCCTTTGATATTTAGTTATCAAACCAAGACCAAACCTTTACCAAAAACACTGACCCTAACTTGAGCTTCGTTTTTATTGAATTGTTCGCTTCAATCTTTGTTTTTAAATGAAAGAAAAAAAAAACACCCATCTCCTCACATTAACCAAATGAAATTGACCGACATATCAGTAGATCACTCAGAAAATTTAAATAAATATTTAAAAAAAACCCTGAAAATGCTGCGTTCTGGAGAATATTGATGTGTGTTTCTACAAATGGAGCAGCGGCCATTTTGGAACGGGGAAGGTTACTATTGCCAGAACCGTCTTATTGATCGAAAGCACATAGAATTATTTATTATTTTTTTTTTTCAGATAAAATTTTCAATTCAAAAAAAAAAATTTCAACCTAAAATAACGTCAAAATTTTATCAGAAAAAAAAACCCCGTAAATAACGGTGAATATTTTTTTCAAGAAAAAAAATAAGCAGAATTGATAGAAAAGTCGTTTTTTGAAGGACGAGATGTTATTAGTGCGTAATCAAAACAATACAAACCTGTCCACTAAACCATTAAACCTTGATTTTTCTCATAAAATGATACATTTCCAGAAAGAGATGAGCTATTATTCATTCAAAGCACATCAAAATAGATGAGATAAATACATTTTTCTGAAAGAAAATGCATCACTTTTAGTTTTCTGTCAACCAAATAAATTTTTCATCTATCATTCATGAGATGTAGTGATGACGACGGTTTTAAATTTTGAATATTTTAAAATTGAATCTGGTAAATGAATGAATCTTTTCAGATCGAGAAAATACATGTTTGAACTGATAATATTACAAAGATTGAACTCAAAGTTTCAAATATTTTAGATCCCAGTATATTTCTTTTTTATGTAAGTAAATTGTTTACCTTCCGAAATCCGAAGCGATTTTACGTTGTGTAAGTCAAAGGGAGGTAACTTACTTAACTTATTGTGTTTCATTGAACCAAGATTTCTGTCTCAATTGTCAATTCGGGGCATAAGGCCAAGTTTTTCTCGGGGACTGAGCCAAAACTGAGCCTGCAGTCTTGAAAGCTATCGATAGTAATCCTGTTCTTTCACAAGTGCTACAACCCGAGGAGAAATTGCCAATATTTTTTTTTCAAGCTTCTAATTCTTATAGCTTGAATAAAGTGTCGGTGTTATCAGTTTTAGCGTCCGAAACCAATTCAAATATCAGAAGAATTGAATTACCTCCCTTGGATGACTCTACCTGGGCTCATATTCTAATTACACTTTTTTTTCCATAAATAAAAATGAAATATAATTCAACATCAATGAGTTATTAAGACTCAAAGGTTCGTGAAACAAAGAAAAAATGATTGAAATAAAAAGAAGATCTCACTTACCTCCTTTGGATTTGAAAAGTATTGTATCAGAAATAAAATAAAAAATAGCATCGGTACTCTTTCTTTGAGTCAATCGATTCTCATACTTGTAAAATATTACGATATGGAAATATTCTGCGATAAGAATTTTTTTGGCCAGTTTAAGCGTTTTTTTTTTTGAATACCAAAATTGTAGATCTAGCATTTACGATTAAGATAATGCTGGTAAAAAAAGTTGATCGAATTAGATGTTCGTTTAATGACGTCACACCTTTTAATTACATCAAACCTGTCCCTTCCTTCCTCTTTCTATTATCTGAACCGACCCTAAAACGTCTCATCGAGGTATTTGGACGCTTCCAAAAAAAGTCTCTTTATTACCATTACATTTGGATAGTAAAACTGAAGAATAGATTCACTGAAGCGTTGCATGATCATCAAAATAGAAATCATAAATGGCCATTTTTGGCCTTTCTGAATATCTATCGGATCTAGCACAATCTAATATGACATTATGGCTGGTAAAAAAATTGAATGGATAGATGTTCTTTTAATGACATCACACCTTTTAATTACATCAAACCTCTCCCTACCTTCTTCCTCCTGTTGTTCAATGTAACTGGAACCGTTGTAAAAACGTCTTATTGAGAGTGTGGACACTTCTAAAATGTCTCTTTATAACCATTACATTTGGATAATAAAACCTGGAGAAAGTGATATAGGACGAAACGTCGTGTTAACGACATAAAAATTGTGAATGTCAATTTTTGATGGATTCTTTTCCCACTTTGGTCATGTTTTGAATATTGGGAATTACGCACTTTCTTTTATGACACTGCATCTGTTACATCATTGATCAGGTCATGTGGTCTTCTAATAACGTCACACCCTTTAATGGCATCAAACCTTTCTTTTCCTTCGTCTTTTTATTATTCAACATAACCCAAAGCGACCAAAAAACGTCTTGGAGATTTCAAAAGAGATGGCTCTTTTATTACCATTACATTTGGATCGTGAACCTGAAGAAGTCCATAGAATACATTAGCCGAAGCATAGACAAGCAGAATTTTTATCGCCTGGAAATCTCTAAAAAATTATGTGAAATGAAATAAAGAGTATTTATTTATTACTCTGTTTGAATTGCAACCCTCAACTCTAATACATTCTGTTTGTTTTAGGAAGACGGCTATCATTTCTTGAATTGGCATTTTGGCCACTTTAAGGCCAAATTCAACAAATTTGGCCCCTTTTGAAAAGCAATCCACTTGACCATGAATAGTTGGTTTGACCATTTTTTCAATTAAAAAAGAAAACAAACTGTACGCCTACTTTTATTTATTATAAATGTTTTTTTTTGTACATGCTTGGGCTCGACGAAGGATCAAGGGTTGCAGACTGACTGATCGATTATCTTAATAGTTGGGTGACCTCGTCATGAAATATAGGATTGTTGAGTTCGTTAAAGAATTTTGTATAAATTCTTATATTTGGTAAGTACTGCAGTATTGCAATGTTTGTTACTAACTATTTGGAAATTTGGGAACCAGAAATCTGTCAACCCCGGATTTTTTTATACCTTTAACGTATAGCCGTGTTGTAAGAAGCAAAAGCGGACGATAAAAAAAATTATTACCATTTCATCAAATGAATTTTTCTTTTTATTATAATTTTTGGGGAGAAAAGGCGCTTGGGGGTCTTATTTCAAATTTAAACATCTAGATTCTGAAAAATCTGGACGTTTTTTTTTACGGTGGAAAGCGACAGTGATGTCATATAAAGAATTTATACCTTTTTTTTTATTTTTAACACTACAAACATTGACGCCGAGTTTGTTTTTTTTATTTTTTATTTTTTTATTCATTATTGACTATGATGGTGAGTATACGTATTTATTCATTCATACTTGAAATGTTCTAAAATGCATCTCCAACTCTAACTACTCACGGGATTTTTCATGAAGATTTAGTTCAACTACAATGCTGAAGTGGTTACCTCCCTTTCGCGAGGTCTTACTTTGTACTAAGCTTTCTTATTCCCTTAAATAATATCAACCCTGACTGCCTATGTTCATTTTTTTTATTCTTTTACATAAAAAATTTACGAACTCTCTCCGATTCCTCCCAACTTGTCATATATATATATATGTGTGTGTGTGTGTGTGTGTGTGTGTGTGTGTGTGTGAACAATAGGAAGAGAGACTGACTCAGGAGTAAAAGTGTATGGAAACTTCGTTTATTAATCCATAAATGTAGTTATTGGTGAGCCAAACTGGTTTCAGGAGATATTCCTACCTTCAGCTGTAGTGTGTGTGTGTACGATTTAGTATTTGAAAGTTTACTGTGATACATCAATTTATCATCAGATGCTTTGCTTTGTGAGCAAAAATTGGAATCCTATCTTTTAGGATCATCCTTGTGTGGGAGACTCAAGTTCAGTCTGTGGTAAGATGTGGTGTTAGCAGCAGTAGTAGGTCTTGGAGAGGTCATGGGGTGTCAGCTTAGGAGGGAAGTGGTTTGGTATTGGATTGCATGGGTAGATTTGGGATAGTATAGATGGTGGGGTAATGAGGTCAAGGAACTCTATATGTGTTATCCTTACAGATCATTGAAAGTTTTTAGTAGGTATGGGTCCAAGTGAGTGTGAAGTTCCCAATATTAGATATACTGTGGGGGGGTAGAGAGTGGATGTGAGGTTGTTATTAGGAGGAGGATTAAGATCTAGAGATGTGTGGTTAGGGTCTTTGAGTCCATTGGGGGAGAGAGTTTTGAGTTTGTCAGTGGATGTATGTTTATGTACATCTAAAAAAGACATACAATGGTCTCACCTTCATAAACTTATTTGTGCTTTCAATCAATAAGGCCATCGGTTCCTCAGGGAATTCGTCATTTTCAAGAAATGTTGATTTGCTTAGAAGGGGGAAGTGTTATTCAATATGTAACTAGCCATAATGCTGAACTGGACACTTACTTTCCCCGTCGTATGGATATACAACTTGCATCCATAGTCAGGAATCAATCTATTTGCCCCCACCCAGCATCGTTTTACCGGGGGGGGGGGGTCAATTTTATATATATATATATGTATATATATATATATATATATATATATATATATTATATATATATATATATATATATATATATGTATATGAATGAATTGTTCATCTCACCTTGATGAGAATTCATCATTTTCTGAATTCTGTTCATTTTCATGCATCTTTCCACTAGTATTTTTTACATTTGTTGGAGCTAGATTGAAAAAATTAAAAAAAAGAAAAAATCTCGCTTATTTAGAAAGAGCCTAGCAAATAATTTGAGCTTTCAATTAGTTTTGGGTCAAGGGTATTACTTGCAGATGGTCGCAACCATAAAAATTACATGATCTTTTTGCTTTTCATAAAGAGGGAAGTAATTGAACATTCAAAGGTAAATTTTTATATACGGGGTGGTAAGAACGAGCCCAGTGTAGCATTGTAAATAAATGCCCCTTGAAGGGAGGAAAAAAAAAGGGGGGTAGGGTCTGACTCATTCAGTTAATGGTGCCAGAGAAAGGAGACCCCCCCACCCAAACCCTCATTATTCTTCAGTGTCACTCAACCAGGACAAAAAAAAAAAAAAAAAAAATTTCAGCATTTTGACCATCTTAGGTACAAGATTGGCTGCAGTAGGGGTCAGACACCATTCTGACTAATCATGTATGAAAAATTCAATATATAATCCAGTGTAGATGTATCCATTCATTAGAATGAAATAAATTTCAATATGTAAAGCTTGTAGCTTGGAGCACCAACTGCCGATCATTTCAATGTGTGTGAAATTCAATTTCATATACAAATTTATTTCAATGAAATAAACCTGTTCATATTGCAAAATTGCAATGTCTAATTTGGCTCAGTCAGAGAAGAGAGCCTTTCTACTGCTCATCTTGTCATGATTCCTGTCACAGGGAATTGTTAATTTTATAAGAGTATTTACTAGAATGAGACAAACCCTCATATTTCTACCAGGAGTCTGAGTTCAATTTTGATCCAACTGACAATTATTGCAAGTTCTGAATTGTTCTTATAATGAATACTTTCACATCGTAGAAGAGAAGTCACTTGTATCTCGAAGTGCATGTGTGTGTATATATAAATATATATATATGCATGCAGGATTTGTCAATTTAACTCAGTATAAGACACCACTAACAATATCAGTATTGGTTAATAGTAATTTTATAAATGTGTACACTTATTAGTAAGCAAGGGCTCATTTCATTCCAATAATTTTTGGTAGATGTGTAATACTTGTCAATTTGGCTGTCAGTATCTGACCAGTCTACAGCAGATAATCATTTTTCATTTCCAAGTAGTTCAATAAGACTTTGTGAAAAATAGGTATCACTATAATTTGATGATTAGGACCATATTTGATATCGCTAGATTTTGGCCTTCAGGAGTCCTTTGTACTCGACTCCAATCACAGATTTTGGGACCGAATTCTCAATTTTATCTGATTTGACAGATTCCAATTAAGGGGCCAGGGTGGTACCTTATCCATTCTAGTCAATTCGATCTCTCCTACTCTTCCACAGAAGAGTGGTTCTAGGTGTGCACCAACTTAAAATTCAAATAATCCATGTCAAAGAGATTAACACACGGGGGAACTGCATTTTGGCAACCAGCACAACCTTTGAGATTCTACCTTGACTCGATGACCAGCAGTGAAGGATACTTACAAGCCACATCCAAGTTCAATTGTATAAGATATTTTCAATATAAGGTTGAAAGTGGGGGGGGGGGGGGATTTTTTAAAATCAAAGCTTGGGGGGGGGGTTGTTATGGGCATTGAACATGGTAATTCATTGGAGGGGGGGAAAAAAAAAAAAAAAAAAAAAAGAATCAGGTTTAAAAGATGATGACAGTTCTGGGCTGGATTCCACACCTGCTGAGGGGCATAAATCATAAAGCTACAGTTTTCACATGAACACAAAGAAATCACTAACCATAGCAAGTTTAACAAAATAGTCATCTCCATTTTATTATTTCATCTAAAAAAGTCATAAGCATTACATTACCAAATTTACATTTTAGTCCAATAGCTCATAGCCAACTTTGGAGATGTTGCATTTTTTTTTTTTTTGTACAAAATATATTTACACATCTTTATTCTCAGCTTGTGGCAGGCACCAAGTATTACAAATGTGTACACCAATGTTATTTTTCTTTCATGTCTGTAAGTTAGTTGCCCCATCCCCTTACAGAATCAAGCCAGGTTTTGAAAGAATTGGTTTTGAAACCAAAAGCTGTTGTACAAAAAATGGGCCCCCTGGAGTGGGGAAAAGAGGAATGATTCTACTGTAACTAATGCATTTGGATTTTTACTTTTTCTTTCTTTTTTGCAGTAAGTGAATTTAGTGTCAAGATAGAAAAGAGGAGGTGATTAATAAAAAGTATGAATATGAAAGAGACAATCAACTTCTCAAAGGGCGAGTGATCGGCTCCGTTCAAGTGAAATGAATTGTCCAAATCTCTGTTATAATCAATTTCACCCCTTCTGGTGAACAAATTCATCTCTTTTTTTTTTTTTCAAATTTTTTTTCTTCCAAAAGATATGTTGGTAAACTGCCTTCCAGATAGTTATGACAGTGTCACAGTTTACTTACCAAAAATTGCAGTAAGACTTTCTGGGAGTAGTAGAATTGTTATTCAATAATTACTGGGGGCAGCAGCTTTTCATTCAATACAAAGAAAGCCAATGAAAGGGTAAGTTTCTTAAAAGAAGGCTTTAGTCTCCAGTCAGTTTTCAAGCTTTAATCTGACACTAGGACTGAAACCTATATGAGCGCCAAACAGCATGGCCAAATCCAGATTAGAAATTCCATTAATTTCCAAGAAATAACTCTTCATCACAGATAAATAATGTTTAAAACAGAATTTATTTATGAGAGGATACAAGGCAGTTGAATCAACAACAATGACAGTCCCAAAGGCCAAGTCTGATGGCCAACCTGTTGTATGTACGTCTTCTACTTACTTACCAGGAAGTCAGTGTATCGCTTTTAAATCCTCTTATGTAGGAGAGACAACTGTGCATTAAATGGAAAAGAAGGCTGGTGGTAACCTTAGTTTCCCCCCTCCAATTGTTGCATCACTAATTTTAGTTGCTGCAAATCAGTGTATTTTAAAAACATAATGGCTAGAGACTCTGGTCAGCAGTATTTCTGTCCACTGACCCAGAGAGATTTTGCACATAGGGAAACAAATTTAGTTTATGGCAGGACGTTTCTTTTTTCAAGAACTTTTGGAAAGCCACTTTTTCTCTTCTTTCATTTTAAATACAAGGGCTTTTTAAACAGGCACCTTAAGAAATAAGCCATCCTTGGTCCTCAAATTGTGAAGAGAGAGAAAGAGAAAAGAGGAGGAAAGAAAAAAAAAAAAAGGGGAGGGGGGAGAAAAGGAACGATTTCCCCCCACCACCACCAGCACCCGGTTGCAAACTTTGTACCATGGGAAATCCTTTCCACTTATTCAATGATGTAGCCATTGGAAATCAAATAAACACCATACTTTGGTCTTCTGGCAAGATTCTTCTTCCTCTCTGCTCAACACACTTTCAACCACAGATTCTTTAGCATCTTTACCCGGTGGCTTCACCATGACAAATTAGCATCAAAAAAAATTAGGCACCATGGAAAGAATTTGAGACAATGCTAATTGGCCAGAGAAGAGTCAACAGATGCAGATATCAGACAACAATCAAGAGACGTGGTTCACTTCAAACAACAACCCTTAATAGATGACAATATCACTTGGTGGATTTAATAAGTCAAACAAGTTTTAGAAATTGACCGCGTTACAATTTTTGGCACATCATTGTCAATTTACAATTTGAAGCTAAAAATAAAATCCGTAGAGGAACCTTTCAAAAACAATCTTAAAATAAACATCCCAGACACATTTACTGACTTACCTTTAATGGTTCCAAGTTGTCTTAAAAATTCATCCAACTAAAAGACACCCATCTTCCCTCTAATCCTATTACAAAAATATCGGGATAATTTTATCAATATCCGACATTTTCAGATCACAAAAAATTTACACACTATCTGTGTCAAACAACTTATTTGTTCATTGCTTGTTGCAAAAGACAAGTGGAGAAAGTTTTGATTTCAGGATTTGTAAAACAAGAAAAACCATTTAAACCTTCCCATGGTACAGCTATGGCTAGAGGGAGAGAGAAAAAGAGAGATAAAGGAATAAGAAGGTGAGGCATGGTAGCATGGCAACTCACTTCTTAGAGAGAATTGAAGATGAAAATCAAGAAGCCTGTTCACTAGAAATGCACAGAATTAAAATGAATTACATGAAATGAAATTAAAAAGAAAAAAATAGAATAAAGTGAACTTTTTGAGAAATTAAGAAAACCAAAAACATTAAATACTCAATTTTTTTTAATTTTTCTGCAATTTTTGTTAATGATAAAAAAAGCACAAGGAGACATGCAGCTGGTGAAAATGAAATGACTTAATATATTGCAGCATCTATGTACAACAATTGGATCTAAGTGATGAGGAGTTGTCTTCTAACGATACTGGTAATTATAATTTGCAGGTGGGGGAGGTGGAGGGTTGGTCGATTTCCCTGGCGGGGGCGGGGGAGGAGGAGGGGCCTGTTGCTGAGAGTTACCACCGGGTTGATTCTGCATCCACTGACTGTACATATAGGCCATATTCTGTAAGTTTTGTAGGTTCTGTGTTCCAGCACCTGTGTTACCATTCTGTTGGGCGGGGGCTGCACTTGGGGCAGGTGTACTGGGTGCACTGCCATAACCATTCATTGCATAGGAATTACTTTGCGACTTTTGGGAACCGTATTGTCCAGCTGGTTGTACGGGCCGAGAACTATTTGGGGGAGGGTAGCTGGAGCTATTCTGGGTAGAGTAGCCAGACTTTGGGCCACCCATGGCATTACTAGAATTATTATAACCTGGTTGTTTTGAATGCATATTTCCACCATATCCACTTGGTTTATTCATCGATGATCCGTAGCTACCTACATTGTTTTGACCATAGTTACCCCCAGAGCCACTGCCGCCAGAAAACCTGCTTCGGTCTGAACTAGTGCCCTGTTTAGCTGACCCAAACGAACCTCGTGACTGGCTACTTGCACCAAATGACCCTGACCCAGAAGAGCCACCATAGCCTCCCCGTGAAGAACCCCCACGGTCCCGGCCACTACCGTAACTGCTGCCACGGGAACCCCCTCCACGATCTCCACGGCTGCCACTAGAACCAAAGCGACCACTACTGCCGCCATCTCTATCCCGGCCACCTCTGTAGCGACTGCGACCTGTAAAAAGGAAAATAAAAAATATTCAAAATCTGTTCATCGCTTTTGTTGTCAGTTAAAAATTACTATTTTTTTCTTCTTACTTAGAGTAAAGGTTTTGAATTTGAAACTGAATAAAAATTTTCAATGAATCAAGTGCCACTGATGATCGCCATCAAGAGTTTCTTTCAAGAATTCAAAACCTCAAATATTTCCATTACTTGGTAGCAGCAATTGGATCGATTGAAATTTCTCCAATAGCCTCAACTCATCAGTTCACGCACAATTTTAAATGGTGAAGTTCTAAAACAATCTAACATTAATCGTATGAAATAGAGGTCAACTTCCATGCAGAAATCATCCCAGAATGAGACCGGTTGATCCACAAGACAAATGAGAACAAGAGAACCAACAAGACAACATAAGTCAAGTTAACCAACAAAAAGTGGTCTCAAAAAGAAAAATTGAAATATACTCAAAACAGGAAGTAGTCTCTTTCCCCCCCTAAATGCAATGATAATTTACTTTTAAGCAGCATTACAAGATGCCATCAAGAACTAATAGTGAAAAAGACTTCATACTTGTTATAATAGCTGAACTGTTAGTCAATTTTTATCAGTAAAATCAATGTATCTTCCTTGCAAATCCCAAATTCTATAGAGAAAATGAGAGATCGAAGAGGAACTTTATTTTCTCACCTGAACTTAGTACCTCGGACAATCAAGGCACACAAGTAAGTTCAAGTGAAGGAAAAGAAGAGATGAGGAAAAATGGATTTTTTTGAGGGGGTGGGGGTGAGGGGTGTTTACCTTTTCCAAATATTCCTCTGGCACTCTCTGCCAGTTGTGAAAGTTTAGGGTTGATTGCCTGGTTTGCTTCTTTAAGCACAGACATCAAGTCTTGTGCCTGCTTCATATTGGCAGGAGTGAAGAAAGTGTACGCAGTGCCAGTATTGTTGCTTCGAGCAGTTCGCCCAATACGGTGAACATAGTCCTCTGAGGTGGCGGGGTAGTCAAAGTTTATCACAAATTTTATATCATCCACATCTGTAAAATTGTTACAGGGCATTGCCAGGAGAAACCCCCATAACAAAAAGAAAGGCAAAATATTAGTAGGATTAAGGGACAAATATAACACCTGGAGTCTGAAATTAGAACAAGGAATCCATTATGTCTAGGTATCATTTAAACATGGAAACCAACAAGAATGCACACTCCCACAAGCTTGATTGTGTTTTTAAGAATGGACAGATATACGTTTTTGTTGTAGTTAGGGCCAAGAGCTTACCCTGGGTAAGAAAAATAGTTACTTACCTTCAGTGGGTCATCTAAAGTTCATCATCCTCTTCGTTCATCCGTTTCATTTTCTTCAAAGATGTGCTCTTACCTGTAACCCCAGGGTGTTTACTTCCTGTCCCCAACTTATAAAAGCACCTGGACGTGCAGGCTAGCAACCAATTGAAAGAGGGAGCATGCATCCGGCTGGTGTGTGTGTTTGGTACTTTGCTCTCTCCTCACGACTGCTTTCTTAACAGTAACACCAAGTTCTAGTTTCGAAAACACAACTGAATGACGACTGTGAGACAGTTTGTGAGCTGACAGGGGCTGCGGTGGCGACGGCTCCAGGCTAACAAATTTACTGCCAGTACTGCAGCAGCAACTGCAGAAGAAGGGGGAGGGGAGAGGTGGCAAGCCGGCCAGATGCTGGGCACATGTCATTTTGGCTCACACTCCGAATGTGCAGACTACTAAGATTTTAAGGTCCAACAAGACACTGTTCAGCAGTCAGCCCTGCAGGCAGGAAGCAAAGTCCCATGTGCAGTGGGGTTTTTTAGTAGCGGTCCCTCTTTTTGCTGGCAGGTTTCCGACATGACTCCATCAGGACAGTTGACAGGGGAGAGAGGTAGGAGGAGGAGAAGTTGTCCCAAGAAAACTCAACTTCTTAGCATCCAGTGAGTGATGGGCTGCAATGCTGAGAAGGAAGAAGTCCTGGTGCTTCAATAGTGAGGAGGTGGCTGCATTTTCCAAAACTAAAAAGACATGACAGATGGCTTGTGTGTTGCTATGAATCGGGAAACACCAGTGACAAGGTAGAATCAAGAGAGAGACAAGATCAACACATCCTGCGATTCAAGCCAAGAGAATCCAAAATAGGATATCACCAATGCTCAGGTGGTTTAGTTCCTTGTCACGAAATCAGACTAATAACCATTGACTCAGAGACATGCAATAACTGGTTGAAAATTAAAAGAAAAGGTAACATACACTAACATATAGAATGGATAGGCTAATTAAATCCCACCACAACCACCACTAAAACTAAGAAGAAGAAAAAAAAAAAAAAGTAAATAAAAAGCAAAAGCTATCAATTTAGTTGAAAACTATTGGTTTTATAAATAAAAAAAAAAAAAAAAAAAAAAAAACTAACTAAAAATAATCCAGACTTATCTTCAAGAGTAAGAAAGGGGGTAGTTACACCGCCCCCATCAAACTTGAAACTGTCCATCTCCGAAAAAGGTTGAGAGAAAAGCAAGCACCAAATCCAGTCTGCCATTTCATTAGAGTGGCTGCTGCTGCTGATTGGAGATCTGATAATTTAAAAGACAAAAGCATTTGCTCGGCCTGACGGCATAACTCCTCAAATTGAAAGTTGCATAAGTCCAGTCATTCAACAGAGGTGCCACTTTAGATTGCTGATTGGATTAAAATAGAAGATTGTATGAGCCACCAGGTTTTCAAAAGGTTCCAGCTTCCTGATCACAATTTTTTTTTTCTTGGTCGACACTGACTGCAGATGTGAACTGGACAGCGCACTCAACATTGACAGGAAAATTACAGGACGATAACCAGTCATTCACACGGGAAAAAGTGAACGGGCTCAATGACGACAAATGCCAGGCCAAAATAGAGAAAAGAATACAGGAGGCATCCATAAGTCCCGATGGTTTCAAACAGGAATTTTGTCGTGACCATAATTCGTGTTCACCTTTCTCTGGGTCCATTGCAGAGGTGTAACGCTTAAGGATCTGCTTTCAAGAAAAATGGGAGAAGCGACTAACACTGCAGAACTGTGCCAAATGCAATTGCCGCTAGATGGGTTGAAAAAACAAGAGATTCATTTCTGAAAAAAACAAAACAGCTACTGCAGATCGGGTGGTGACTGTTTCAACCAAGTCCAGGCAGTCTCCCCCACCCCCCACCCAGGTGTTTCCAGACGTTATAGCAACACTCAGATTTTACAGCTTACCAGATTTCTGTGATGAACTCTTACATTCCCACGTCATCAATACTCTACATAAGCATTTCTCAACCCTTCCAAATGTTAACATTTTTTTTCTCCATATTTAAATATTGAAAGGAGTCGGAAGAAAAAAAAAAAAAAAAAAAAGAAAAAAGAAAAGAGGAAAAGGACAGAGAAATGCAACCCATTCCCCCTCTCTCATTATGTCATGTTTGTTTGTTTTTTCTCTCTCTCTCTCTCAGCTGCTCTCTTTTCAGCGTCAGTAGAAATTTGTTAGTCCAAGACAACAAACCTGTCTCAGACGAGCATTGTCTTGAAACGGCAATGTGTGCTCCAAAACATCACCACCTCTTATTCCTCACGCCAGGTCAGGGGGGCAATCAGCGCTCTAACATACGCATCGAGTCTTATTAGTTTCTGGATGTCAACAACAACTGAAGAGGAAAATTTCTGCATCTTCCCCTCAGCAGCTCTCGAGAGTAGTCATGCCGGTCCAGCCTGCATCAGTAACCTTCTATGATCCGCTGCCAAAAGAGACTTAGAACTTATTACTGCGACATAAAGCAGAAGAGAAAGAAGTTACAAATCTATAAATTGTGTTCACTCACACTCACTGGAGAATTTACATGTTAAGTCATCAAGGAATTTTCTGCATTACAAACTTAAAAAAAAAAAAATGAAGTGATTTATTAATTAATAATGTCAAATCAATTTACTTAGGGTGGGAAAAAAAAAAAGAGATAGCTTACCACCCCCTGTACAATTTAAAATTTCCATTAAAATTCCACAATTTTTCCAATTTAACCACACAAATACAGTTGACAGGCATTCATTATCCAAAACGGACAAAATATCTGGAGAGGCTTAGCAAGTGCGAATGTGTAAAATGTTATTACCAGCCATATGGAGGGAGATAAAAATCAGAATTTTGCATTTAGAAAGGGTTAATCTACAAGACATTCCTAATAAATAACATTTAGCTTAAATCTATATCCCATATGAAAGAAACCCATGCTGTTTGGAATACAAACCTAGACCTCGGGATGCGACATCTGTAGCGATCATAATTGGTATACGTCCAGTTCGGAACTCTGGAAAGTTCAATAAAAATAATAGTTTGAGAACAGGAAAAGTTATCCAAAATGAGAACAAAATTCAAACGAAAGCCAGATGAACTGATTTTCAATCTTAAAAATCTTCATTGAAAGAATATGGATATATATCGAGGAGAGAAACTTACCACTGAGAACCCAATCTCTTTCTGGTTGCGATTTATCACCATGAATAGCCATAACAGGCCAACTGGAAAAGAAAGGAAATTCTGCCTTTAATACACATCAAATCTTCAGAAATTCTACAAAAACAGGACTTAAAGTTTTATTTCAGATTCAAAATACCATTTCTCCTGCAATAGGTTTGTTTACAGAGAATATGAATTTTTATGGATGAAAATTCAAACAAAGCTTGATTAGTTTTTCTTCAACGAGAGAAGAAAAAGAAGCAAGTAACAAGCAACCAGTGTAAATCATGTGCAAGTGTGTCAATAAAGATCAATCATCATCCCCCAGATAAGTGTGTCTTATGCAATACAATCATGAATGGATTTATGCATGAAACCTTGTTACCAGCACTGATAATTTCTAGCTTCATACTGTCAACTGATGTTAACAGATAAATATGAATTTTTTTTCACATTCATGTACAAGATCAGATTTTGAATACTTAACCCTTTTAGTTAATCTATGATTTTTTGATGAATGTTGCTCGAAAGAGTGATGATCTGAGTTAATTAAAGAAACCATTCACTTACCCATCTCGTTTCATTCGCCGTTGCAATTCATCAGCACGTCTTTTGGTCTCTACAAACACCAGAGTCTTGTTTTCTTTCTCATTCATTATTTCCTCAAGTAATTTCACAAGCCTGAAATAAAGTTTATAGATGAGTATCCATCCTTCCATCAAGACTGACTAACAACTGGGGAAAGCGTGTGTGTGTGCTTATACTTACTTGTGGTCCTTTTCAGATTCATTGCAAACATCAATAATCTGTAAAATGTTGTGATTTGCACTGAGCTGCAATGCACCAATATTGATCTGGATGTAATCTTTCAGAAATTCTTCTGCCAATGATCGCACTTCTTTCGGCCAGGTTGCACTCCACATGAGCACTTGACGATCTGGCTGGAAAGATCAAACATGGAAAGACGTTAGAAACAATCAGAGGAACAAATAGACAAAACACACTGATTAGGATCGGTTCAAGTACCTACCCGAACTTGTTCCATTATCTTTCTTATTTGGGGTTCAAAACCCATGTCCAACATCCGATCGGCTTCATCCATGACTAGATATGTTGTTCTGCGTAAATTCGTTTTACCAGCTTCCAAGAAGTCGATAAGACGTCCAGGGGTAGCAATACAGATTTCAGCACCTGGAAGAAAGAAACAATAATTAAGAGAATTTAAAATCATGTTACATTTCCATTCAAGTACTCGTGGGAGTATATACAATCTTTCTCATTTATTTGATCTGACATAGAACTTCCATGCTTTTCATGATTTATTCAAACAGAGACACACCATATTGGCAATTCATGAAAATAAAATAAGGAAATTAAGGTAAAGATGAAAAATAACCCACATTCTAAAGACCCAGCTCTCCTCTACCCCATATTTACATAGACTAGGGTCAGTATTTCTTTTCAAGTCTATTTAGAAGAAAAAATTTCTTTTGTACTACTATTTCATCACTGGCTAAAAAAACTTCTAAGATGTTTGTAGTTGAATCAGGAATGTCAGTAACTTACCTCTTTCTAAATCTCTGATCTGAGGTCCTTTAGGGGCTCCACCATAAACACAACAGTTGCGGACTTTGGAATGCCTTCCAAACTCTATAGCAACCTCCTGTACTTGCTGTGCAAGTTCTCTAGTTGGCACCAGAACAAGACACTGTTAAATAGAAATCAAGTAAAATATCATATCCATTAAAACTAATAGGATTTCAAATCATTGCGAAAAAAAATCACAGAAGAAAAGAAAGAAACCACTTACAATTGGTCCATCTCCTCTTTCCAAATAGGGTTGATGATTTATATGTACAATTGCAGGGAGAAGAAACTGGATGGAAAGAAAGATAAATAGTGTCAAGACAACAGAAGTCATTCGTCCAAAAATACATTCAAGAGAAAACTAACATTTCAAAAGGAGAAACACCTTCATCAAGTTGTCCAGAAAGTAATACCCCACCCTCCCCATGTCATTTCAGAATATTCTTACATTCACAAGTTGTTGAAGTTTTTTTTCCAATTCTGCTATTTACAGGTAGGAGTTCTAGAAATGATTTACCTCATCCAAATATATATGGATAATAAGTATGGTTAATGGTTCTAGAGGTTTCCGTAACAAAGGGATGAGAATAAAAAAACTGAACGACTTGGAAAGGGACACACAGATTGTGATTCAGAATTTTCCTTCCTTCCTCAACCGCACAGGCATATATTACATCACATGACCAAAAAGCGTTCAATTACAATGAAAGATCATCACATTTATTTCAACAGCTGAGAAAAACACCACTTTTTGGACAACCTAATATACTATAAGAAGGAAATTTAAATTAATCATTTTCAGCATATTAAAACATTTTCCCTATCTTTTGGATGCATCTATGAGACAGTATTTCACCAAAAATCAAGTTTTATAATTCAATATCTCATTTGAACAGTGAAAGCACTTTATGGATAAGAGTTCACACCAAATAAAAGGTCATGCACATTCAACTTTACAACCATAAATATTTCGGATAGGATTCCGTCAAATCTTCCTCGAGGGAAATTCTCAGGGAACTCAATTTTTTCAAAACACAGGTTATGATAAAAACCAAGAAAATACTTACTCCTAATGTTTTTCCAGAGCCTGTCCTAGCAATTCCTACGATATCTCTTCCAGAGAGTGCAATGGGCCAACCTACAGCCTGAATTGGCGTTGGGTTTGAGAAACCACATTTGGAAATACCATCCATCACATAATCTGGAAGAAGAAACCAAAATCATCAATAGTACATTTTGTTTTCACAGGAAGGAAAAGTGTCTCACAGGAAAAAAAAAAAAGAAAAAAGTGCCATATTTATTCTTATATGATGCAAAAAAAATTCAAAAGCCAGGGACATAGTTGGTGAGAATCATATATATATATATATATATATATATATATATATATATATATATATAAATAAAAGAGATAACATTGATTTTAAGCTAGAAAATAGGGAGGGGGAGGTAAGATATTCAAGTTTGTAAAATCACAAATACAGTAAATGGATAGAAGTTCAAATCTCACCTGGATAACCAGCTTCTTGAAATGAGAATATAGCTTTGGGAGTATTTCTACCACGAATTGTGATGTCATGGCTATTCAAGAAATCTTGAATTTCTTCCTGTAAACAAATGTAGAAAGTCACTTAGATGAAAAGAAAAAAAACACAACAGAAGATTCATAATTCAATAATGCAACACACAAAGTACGTTCCAATGAACTATTCTACAACCCTTATTAGAAACCATCAGTGTGTGTAATTTTATGTTCAATTGGTCACTTTGTAGTGATCCATTGAGAGGCAAGGGAAGTAACTCATAGATTGATCATTAATGGTTTTTATTGAGTTACTAACAAGACTAGTGCTTTCCTTTCCAATACTGAAAGGTGCCATTTGAAAGAGGGAACTAGGAGAAAATAACGAAAATTAGTTCCAAAATCACACACTTGGAAAACAATCCAATAAATCATCTCCATTAACAATTACCTACATGGGAAGACGTAGACCATATTTCAAATGAACCTAGCTTTTCAAAAAATGTATCGAACCATGAAGCTCACACCTCAAAAGAAATCAGAACATTGCACACCAATAGCTTTTGCAAAATGTTCACCACCTTATAACACTGGAAGAGGGAAACATCTAGTTCACGCCTCATGATATCGTGTTCCAACAAATCAAGATATTACTTTCCCTGTTTATAGAAAAGGCCTCTATTAACCAAGTTCCAATAATTGTTGAAAGGCAAATTTCCAACTGACAATAAGAGAATTGACCTTCGTCATATAAACCAAGTGGAATTGGAAAGTTTGAACGACTCTTGGAGAGAAGATTTGTAAGAATCAAAATTTCTTACCATAGCTCTGTTTGTGACTGTGATATGTTCTCTGTAGAAATTTTTTTCAAATTTAGGAAGTCTTGTTAAATCCCACCTCGGCTTTCTTAGCCTTTCTCCAGGTTGGCTGTTTTTGCCGAGACGGCCACCGGGGCCGCCCATACTCCCTCGGCCACCAAACCTCATGCCACCAACACCACCGCGCGTTAAACTGGAAAAGAAGAGAAAACCATTCAATTAAATGTTTATAAAAATCAATTAAGTTTCTTATGTATTAATAGCTACATTCAGATATATGTGTACACACAATAAAAAAAAAGAAACGTACTAGGAATATTACTGTCGGATATATATCTTTATATTGCTTGAATAGAGGAAAAACTCGAATTTGTTAAAATCAATATATCTGTGAGGTTTTGATTTCAAGCTAAAAGAGATCCTATTTCAAAACTCCAAGAACCTTGGGAAATTTTCCATACCATGAAAAGCAGCGACTTTCCGAAATTTCTAGGAGGTAATTCATGTAAATTTATTTAATTTTTTCTTCACAAGGCCATGGTAATACTTTTCCAAACAAAGTCAATTTTTATCTCAGCATTACAAAAAGAGAACAATGTTAACCCATCTCAGACATTCAGATCACTCCTCAAATTAGATACACTTTTTGACGGTGCCAATACTTCGTTGAAAACAGGAAAAAATTTACTAACAAAAATTCCATTAACACAACGAAAATATCCTCTTCTAAAAGTCGATTAAAATCTTATCCCCAGGTGAAAATATCCTTGAATGTTGGAGAAATAAAAAAAAAAAAAAAATAATGAGGAGGACACATTTCATTTTTTAGCGATTACCGAGTTACAAGGATCATTTTTATCCCCCACCCCGTATCCAATGAATATATCTTCTCTACAAGATGGACATAAAGCTCTGAAGATTTCTAACCCGATTAATACGACAAAAGTTAAGTCGTAGCAGTTCTTCCATGGAAAAGTAACAGCTTCAATAAGACAGAAGATATCGAATCTCACAAATGAATAGATTTACAATAAAAAAGCTTCCATTGAGACAAACGGGGAAATGATCTTAAACTCTGAATTTGTTCCAATGAATGAATTGGACGAGAGATGGGGGGGGGGCAAATCGAGCAACCAAGATTTACGTCCCTTGACCACGTGACTTCCATCCCACTCGAAATAAAAATTGCAACACATTCCGGTCCATTGGAAAAAAAAAAGAGGGGGGGGTTAAATCTTTCATATACTGCAAAATTGTATCTAGAATCGGTTTTAGAAATTAAAATGCAAAAAGTGAGAAATGAACATTTATTCAAAGGGCACAGGTTTCGATTATTTAAATAAGAGCCTATAATAAGTATTCATATTGTGTATCATGTGTTCGTTACCAACCTAATAAATGAGGACTAATTGTTGCAAAAAGAGGTGAAAAATTATCAATAGTTAAAAAAGGAGAAAAATAGAAGAAGCAATAAACAAATATCGAGGTAGAGAAATCAAACGTTGTTACTCAAACACCACACAAGGACAGAGGGGAGGGAGGTCACAACTCGTCCATTCAAAAAAAAATTTTTTTTTCAAAACAGTTTTAGACAAATGAGTTTTGAACGATCGGAAAAGAGGAATAGAGAGCATGTATCCTAAGAAAAAGAAAAAAAAAAAAAAAAAAAAGATCATTTCCAGTTCATTTCACTTTTTGAGCGAAGAAAACCAAGTGAAATCGGTCACCATCGACCGAGAATCGCAATGAAGTCTCTCATTACCAAAGTATTTTCATTTAATCGAATAATTTTTCCGATGAGTTTTTTTTTCTTCAAAAAAGCACACCAATTCAAAAGAAAGTCGTTTACTTCAATAAAAAATTGTTGTGAGGCGATCGGCTGAGAAAATTGTGTCTTCCTCGTCCACATTTTGATAAAATGAATAATGATGTCCGAACGAACGGCAAGGTCATCTCGGTTGGTAAAAGTTAAAGAGATTTCGATAAGAAAAAGGACCCAGAAAGTAATTATAATAAATAACTGAAGTGATAATAATGGAATAGAAGCTAATAATGATAAAGGAGCAGCCGTAGAATGTGATAATCAGCAGAGAAAGAGAGAAGAACGATTCATCCTCAACATCGAAATTATCCAGTCTGCCCTCCTGTATGTCGTAACGTATTAGTAATACTAATATTACTACTAACAGTGATATTACTACTACAGGTAGAATGGAAAGAGAGACGGAGAGAGGGACGAAGAGGGAGTGGCTGATTAAAAGGGGAGAAGGAATAGGAAGAGGTGTAAAAAACGACGCAGTAGGAGGGGGCAAAGAAAAAGTCACTCTCCGTTCAAAATGAATGACTCAGTCATTTTGGGAAGAAAAATTACGAAATCGTTTCAATTGAGAGGGAAAAAACAAAACATTCAAATCTTAGGAATAAGGGAGACTTAGATTAACAATGAAATTCATTTTTTAAAAAATGGAGATACGAAAAATGAGCCTTTTTCGCACTATCAAATATTTTTTTAAATTCATGAAACGCTTCTAGAAGAAAAAAAAAAAGAAAAAAAATCGTTTTTAATTAACAATTATGATATCACGGATGAAAAACTCTCGAGAAGTGAACAGAAGATTTTTTGCACTAAATTGTGTGAAAGGACAGAAATTTATCTTATCAGGTCAAGAATATTTCAAGCATTTTCGAAATAAATTTAAAAAAAAAAAAATTAAGATTAATTGCATGCGTGTGAATAAGGTAGCAATTGGATTATTCACACTCCACATATTTATAGATAAAATGAAGTCTTTCTCCCCTAAAATCTAATTTACTGTAAAATTACGGAATTATTTTCTTTTTTACATTCACAAGAGAAAAAATTGTTTCCGTTTGTAGCGTGTTTTGTCACGTAGGCGTAACCCTTTCAAAATGCACCTAAAATGAACCAACTTGAACTAAATGGATAAATAATTGAAAAGAGAAAAAAATTAAGGTTCACGACTTTTAGATGATCCGTTGAGAGAAAAAAAAAATGAGTTTTTCACGTGTAAAATGCAGAGGAAATTGAATTGAAAATGAAAGACGACGACGACCGAGATTAATAGGTAGCCATTTTTTTTTCTTTCTCTTCTGGGAAATCAACAAGGTTTTTTTTTCATCCACGTCCCATACAGAAAGAAAAAAAAATCACCGGATACAAATTAAAGAGAAAATTATTGTAATCGAAGATTCAATTAAACACAATTAGGATTAATGAACAGATATATCATTCTTCATTGAAAAATAAATGCGTCGGTTATTCAATTTGAACTAAACCGAGAGAAACGATTTATTCAGAGAGAAAAAGATTTCACAGAAACGGATGTATAAGATTGGGTTATGTGAAATATCATTTTTGAGGTAATAATCAACACATCTGGGCAAGGTCATGATAACCTGCCCCAAGCTGAATTTTCAAAAAAGAAAAAAAAGGGGGGGAAAAAAAAAAGAGAAAGATAGAAATACGTTTCCCCACATGAGAATAAATAGGATCGAATCGTAAGGGGGGAAAAAATTCAAAATTTCTTCCCACAAATTTAGAAATAAAAATAAATAAATTGACGGTGGATTTTGAACTTCTTTTTTCTACCTTAAATGAAAATTAGAAGTCTTAAATGTATATTAAAGATAAAAAAAGCGAATGTATACGTATAGATATATATATTTTACGAACCTTGAAAACATTGGAGAGAATCGAGTTAAGCCTAGAACATTTGCGGACATAAATTAGGATTTCTTTTCTGTGTGTGGATGTTTAATGAAAAATAGAAATAAAATCTATTTTTCTAAACATTAATAGGAAAAAAAAGGGAACAAATGATGCAGATTATATATTTAAATAAATAAATACAATAGCTGCGTAATAGTAGTATTAACTGTGTAGATAGATTATTAAGTGATATGGCCGCAACTGCCTGACTTGCTGGAATGAACAGATATTTGTCGTCGTCGTCTTCTTCGTTGCGAATGGCTTGCATAAATTATGCAAATTAGCCTATAGACCTAGCAGCAGCAGCAGCCCTGCTCCATGATCACGTGATCAATAAAACAAAATGGAGTCCATCCTCTGAGAAGAAAACCAAGTGTTACTACACACGGTAATAAGGATTGTATGAATATAATCAATTCTATATTCTTGTCCCCATTCGTAGAGGTCATCACATTAGTTTAGTTTCAAGAGTGTGAAATTAGAGAAAAAAGTATAAATAAACGAATCCAGATCATTAAGAAAACCCTTCATAAAAAAAAAGAGGAAAAAAAATTAGATACCCCGATATTTGTAAAATCCACATGCAATTACCTACATAATGATTTCCTACGACTAATTTTTCCATGATCACACATGTTAATATTAAAACAATTATATAAGTAGAGATCACTAACCAATGTGAGAGAAAAAAAACTACGCTAGTGCAAAAAAGTTATTTACACCTTTTAAATATGAATGATTTCCGGTATGTATAATTAAAATATTTAAAAAGGAATTATTATCCGGGAGTGGAATTTTATGAAAATCGATTCGGATCAGAATCGCTTCTTTTCGACTGAACATGCTTCCTGGTAAAAAATTGAAGGTTATAAGCAGTATATCAATATGTCTGTAGCCTTCTGATATAAAAAGCATTCATTAAACACAACATTTCTAGATTATCTCCTTCGATAATACAAATCAGAGGTGAATAGAAACCAAGATTTAACATCATACAATGAAAAGTTCACATCGAAATCTAGTCCACAACTACATGTTAGATTTAAGGATTTGCCTTGTTATACATTTCTGAATACTTCTATAATATGGTCCAAGTAGGAGAAATCTTTTTTAGCAAATCATTTTAGAAAAAGAAATGGTTGGGTCATTGGCATTTTTGAAAAAAAAACTAAAGAATTAATAACACCCATCTTGATAAGAATGAGAAAAAAATGTAGATAGATTCCAAATCCATCAGCTTCTAACAAAAAAAAATCCTGGTCTGCTTTTTTTTATTCAGCTTCCTGCTTGAAAAGTTCGGCACCCATACAGAAAATGATGGTTGAATTATAAATTCAACAATACCACCATCAAGTAAAAAATGTAAAACAATAATTACATAAAGTAGAACGGATGAAAGACGTGGATAAAATTAAATCTATTCCACTACAGAAATTAAGAGATTTTAATAAATTCAACAATACTTTTTTTTCACTATAAGTACAATAAATAGGTTAAGTAATTACTCGGATCATCTTAATGAGAAATGTCAGGATGTAAGAAATGTAAAATCGAATAGGAATTATTGAAGGGTTAGTCATAACAATCTCGTTTCGATGGAGACAAAAAACAAAAAAGAAAAATATGATAGATTTCAATTATATATTCAATGATATCATTTCTAACAAATAAATAGATTAATTAAACATTCATCGACATAATAATGAAAGAAAACGTATCAAGATCAGATTGAAATTAATCCAGACTTAGTCATAACCATTTCGTTATGGAGAAGAGTCAGAAAGATAGAATTCAACAATACTTCTAGTAAAAATAATAAATACGATAAATAATTATATCTCGATTATAATTTTAAATGAAGAAGAGAAAACAATGGAACTGAGAGAGGATAAAACTGGATATTAATTAATAAAGACTTAGTCATTATCTCGTTTTTTGATGAAAGTCAAATACATCAAAATTTCCCTTGGATGGAGATCCCAGTATTTACTCGTGTACCAAGCGAGAAGTTCAACATAAAAAAAGGGTCAGGGTTAGAACTAAGGGCTAGAATTATACTGGAGTGTAAAAAAAAAAAAATAGATAACATATATTTACCATTTTACATCTACAGAAATTGGGGGTCGCATTATATTCGATATCGCATTGTACACGAGTAAATACGGTAATATGAAAAGTAAATTTAATAAGAAATATTTTATGGGGGAGAAAAAAATACTTTACCCTTTTCGGTCAGCTCGGCCCGAATCGTATGATCTGTCCCTTCTAGACATTTTTCTCTGTTTAAAGCAAATTTAGCTAAATATACAAAAAATGTTCAGTCGGTGAGCAACAAACAAATTATGGTTCCTTCCTCTCCTTGTCTGTCTCAATACTACACTTCAATTAAAGTCTATAATATTGCATGTATATATATATATATATATAATTAAAATAGTATATATATATACATTGATGGAAAGAAATATCTTCTTTTTAGTGCTTTGTTCCTCTTTTTTCTGTCTTTCTTGTTTTTTTTCTGTGGATTTTTCGATTAAAGGTTTTTTTGCTCGCGTTGCTCACAGACTGAGAGAAACGCACCAGGCGCCGACCAAATTACAAACCGTATAACAGCCGGAATTCGTACGCGTCAGGGTTGCCAATTGGATATGTTTCTAGCCAAATAACGGCCAGTTGCAAAAATCGTTTATGAAATATTGCATTACTATTGTACACACAAGAAGAGGAAAATTATTGAAAATCCTATCTAACATAGACAACACAGTTGAATTAATCCTAATTTCCTAGTCCTTCAGCAGGGGTCCTCTGATTTTGAGAAACACCGACCCATAAAAACAATCCTTGATTTCTCATTAACCCCCAGGCATGTACAAAATAATAATAATAATTTAGAAGACAAACAGTTTGACACATGGTTTCGTTTATTTCTTTTTTTAAAAAATAACGAAAAATAGATATGGCCGAAAGCAAAAGGTCATAGCCAAATGCGTCCAAAAATAGCCATTTTTTAAAATTTGGCCATAAAATGGCCAAAACGGCAACCCAGCTAGAGGCAACTACGTCATCAAAGGACTCCCCCCCGCCCCTAAGAAAATGTACAGAGATCGAACCCCCGGAATAAATGACCCCCCTATACACACAAAAAAATCAAATTTCTAAAACTAACTTAGCAACAAAAACTTTTTTCGACCCTTGAAATGAAACCATTGCAATTTGCACTAAATTCAACCAATGCAGAACTATTTTTTCATGGCGGAAGCTCACTCCCGAAATTCTTAAAAAAGGGGACATAGCCGCCTTCTGAATGCGGAACTATTGTCAGCTTCTTGAGAAATCTTTAAATATATGTTTAATACTGACCAATAAAAATTTAACTCCATTAACAAGATAAATAAAAAACATTTCAATTTAAGCTTTTTTTTCTTTTGCATTGTACATTCATATAAATATATATTTTCAAATACGAAAATCAGATTCGTTGCATGTTTCCCCCTTCCCTAGTCTTTGGAAAACCGGAAGAAACATATTAAGGTAATTCCTTAAATTATTTGACAACGTCTTGAAAAGAAAATATGTTTATTTATTTATTAGTAAAAAAAAATAATAATAAATAAAATACTCCCTACGAAAATATTTCCTCTGAAACCAGGAAAAAAAGCATGATAGTTGGTTTTTTTTCTTTTTATTTATAATTTTACTTGAAAAAGAAAAGAAAAAAAACCTCACGTGGTTCTTCATGTGGCAAATTATCTGTATTTTTATACCTACTTTTAGTTTAGTTAAAAGTGAAATAAGAGTCGGCTTTTTTTTCTACTAATAATTTTAAAAATCATTTTTTCCTAGAAATATCTTTGTAGCCGAACCATCAAAAAATCGACGATTTGTTTGAAATTATCAAATCCTTCGTACTAATGGCAACTGTAAAAAACAAATGAATCAGTCTTTTTCAGTATTCGGTTATTTATTAAATGAAAATGCCTCTGAAATTACATTATCAAAAAATGAAGATATATTAAATTGTTCAACACTTGAATAAAAATAAACATAAATTCAAATGATAAAGATATCAAGCAATGAACAAATCTTGATTTTTATATAACAGCATAACGTTCTCATCGCCCTCTTTTCCCTTGCTTTGGAGTGTTACAGACAAAATATATATACGAATAATACACATTGCGTATTATAGTAGATATTATCGATATCTTTATAATCTTATATATTTTGTTTATATTTACGGTTTTTCTAGGTGGTGGTGGTGGGACTATTGGAACATTAAATGATCTTGTATAGATTCTTTCGTTTCGATCGGTGTACCCTACGGCCTTCTTCAGGTGTGTGTTGTATTGGGAGTGTTTGGAATGCTGAGGTGGGTGGGTGAGAATTTAGTTGGTGCTGATCAAAGCGTAGGGGCGGAATGTCCTCGTTGTCCTGTCTATTTTGGGATTGGAGTTTCGATGAGAAATCCTGGCCCTCCCAACATTCCGACCCCTCCCTCTTTTTTGACACCCAGTCGAAGAAGTCCGTTGGGTACAACGGCCGGAACTCTGCGTTCAAAATCCCGAAAAAAAATTATGAGGATCCGTCATTTAAGAAATTTGAACAGAAATAAATGATTTTTGTGATGATAATTGATTGGTTTTCTTAAGAAATTACACCAAAAACATTTTATCCAAGAAAAATTTTTTTCTACTACCTGGACCTTGGGAAATTCCTCAGGTGTTGATAACTAAATGATTGAGATATGATTATTATTTCTCTCACATATATATATATACATCTGCAATTAAAGTATATAATTCTGTAAAAGTAATTTATTACCTAAGAGATGTATCTATATTAACTACAACAACATGAAAAAATACAAAGGAAACAAATATATATGTAAGTATTATGATAATTATGGACTACTTTATCTACATTCCTGTGATCTACTTCTACTATAACAGTTTTTGGGCTTCAGACTTGTGAGGGTGGAGTGATAAATGAAAGTTAGTCAGTTATAGTGGAGATTGAGTCCCTTTCGCTCCCATTCAAGCACAAGCACCCTCTGTTTTATAATCACATGAGCAACTTGTATTGATTGTTCAGTGTTGTTTTCTTTCTAAGTTGCCACAGAATCATTTTATTATAATAGTTTGTTTTTTTTCAACTCATTCACATTCTATGATATATGATATCACGGACTACTGCCTTTTCTCTAATATACTGTGTTGTATTATGATCTCTTCATTTGAGGTTGAGCACGATCCTCTCATGTGCACATTGCATGGTTCTCAGTTTGAGAGTCAACCTTTTAGTTGAGTTCCATGTTTCAGCTCCATAGGTGACTATTGGGAGGATGCATTAGTTGAATACCCTTCTTTTTAGGATTAGTGGGATTTTCTTGTTTTTGAAAGTCAAGCTTGCTCTACCAGAAGCTTGCCAACCTAGTGTGATTCTTTGCTTGATTTCTCCTTCTTCGGAGGATTTCATGGAGATTTGTTGTCCTAGGTAGATGTGGTGGTCTACATTCTTAACCCCTACAAACTATAGATTATCAAATTGAACTACAGAAGTAAATTATTTTCCAATAATCATTCATGTCAAAAAATAATTTCAATTTTTGTATCTCAGTTAATTATTTTGATTTCATAGTTTGTTTTTATTGCATGGATTTGTCATGCATAGAAACGTTGGTGAACTTTTTAATGGTATTGTGACAGCTGTTATATCAATGTATATTTTGAAATTAGCGTTTTTTTGTTTGTTGATTTTAAATATTGAAGATGGATGAAAATGAGCAACATTTTCAGAATATTATGCTTTTTCTATCTGAAGGAAGGTAAAAATACAACTCAAATGCCAAACAGGTCTGGTTATTCACTCAGTAGAAACTGTCACGTGACTAGTATGCCTTGTTGGTGGTGATAAATTGGAAAATTTGAAAGAAGGGTGATGAATGAATAAGTTACTTCGCTCGCTTTGTGTTGGACAGTGATCTCTAGCAAAAAAGTCTGAACTCTCAAAATGCAAGCGTGCAAAGTTGTAGATTGAACCCCCACTAAAAACCTGGTAAGGGGGTCAAAAAGCAATGAAATGTTTTTCCAGACATAATAAGGGGTAAATATTAAAATTTTCAGCCCTCTAGCAACATTTGTATGGCCTGTACATGTGATACATACATAGCTATATATCCAGCTGGACCTAGTGGGAAAAAAAAAACTCAAAAAATCTATGTTGACAGTTTTGGTTGATGGTTTCTAAGAAGTTACTGTGAATAACCAAACATGTCAATAGTGGTTTGCAAAGTTTCGTGATGGAGATTTCTCTCTGAATTATGCTCCATGGTTGAGCAGACCTGTTGAGGTTTTTGGCCAGCTAATGAAGACGTTGCTTGAGAATAAGCAAGGTTATATCATGAGGGACACAACCAACATACTTAGAATATCTATTAGAAATCATTTGCACCAGTTTGGTTGTGTTAGTTGCTTTGATGTGTGGCTTCCACCTAAGTTACACAAAAAACCCCTATTTAACTCAGACTATCAGTTTATGGCTATAGGTTGATGGTTTGAATGCTTGCAATGAAAATCAACCAGAATCAAGTTGAAAGAAATACAAGTAAAAAAACCAAAAAAACTCTGGCTTGGACAGTTGTGTTTAGTTTTCAACAATGCCCTTGGGAAAGAAATGAATCCACTTCTTCCCGTATCTATGGGTAAATAGCGAGGCAGTCGGTGCTTGTTAGATCTGTAAACATACAATTGCTGCTGAAACTGGAAAACACCCAGAGAGCGCATACCTCTGTTAATGCCATTGTCAGGGGGAGTAACTGTGCATTGACCCCCCCCCCAATTCTTCGGTACCCTCTTTCCCATCCTTCCACAAAACTTCACTGAAATTCATTGTGAACTATCTGTGATATGAGTGCAGACATGAAATTTTGGTGATATTATGCGGTCTGGATGTATAACTATGATGGAGGGGAGTCAGTTTTTTGTGGATCCACCCCGAAAATCAATCAGTTTTTCTGTAGCCTATTGACCACTCGTCCACAAATTTTAATTGAAATTCATTGAGAACTTTTGAAGATATTGTATGGACAATCATGACCATATACATGAATGCATGAAAAAAAAATTGGAATAGTATCTGTCAATCAAAAATAAAGTTCTGAATTAAACCAACTCTTTCGTAACCCATTGTTCACCTCTGCACTAAATTTCATTGAAATCCATCAAGTATTTTTGGAAATATCTTATGGAGAGACAGACGGAATGACAGACACGACCGAATACATATATCTCTCCTAATTCATTCACTGGGGTGATAATGAATGGGTCTAAGTGTGAGAAATGCATAACAGGGGGTTAGTCTGAGTGTGAGTCCACACGGCCAAACCCCAGAATGGTTGAGATGGATCTTTTGTCTTTGTCATTGTAACACTGAACAAATTGGCTGTTGTTGTTGTTGACATCTTGTGACTCAAGTCCATTGTTAGGAACCATCAACTAAGACTGTCAATGCGTATCGCGGTCACCAATAGAGCTAGAAGGCTGAAAATTCCAACATTTACTCCTTATATCTAGAAAAAACATTTTTTTTTTTTAAAACTCCCCCCAATAGGTTTTTTGGGGGGAGGGAGGATCAATTTGCAATGTAGGTTTATGTTAAATCGATCCCTTAGTTTATGTCTGTTGCTTTTTTTAAATCGGACTTTTTTTTAGTGGTCACTGTCCCACAAATAATTAGAGAAGTAACTTATTCATCGATCAGCCTTTTTTCCAATTTTTTTAATTCATCACCCTCAACATGGTATGCTGCCAAAAGACTTTGATCACATGATGGTTCCTATTGATTGACTGACCAGACCCGTTCCTTCAAATTCTTAGCAGTCAGTGTGCACAAAAATCTTATGCTGTCCAATTTTTTCCCATTCGACAAAAGTATATGTGCCCTGAATGTTTGTGCAAGTGTAAACTTGAAATTGTTTCAAGATTATCTTGGCACAGTCTTTCTCTCATGACTAATAAAACTTTATTGGTATGTTTAGTATAGTACAAGTATCATTGCTTCAACTAGGATTATATACTGTACCTTGAACTATTCCATTCACTTTGTTATTCCATTAAATAAAACATGAGTTGAACTGCCATAGCCATCAAAGATGGCTAAGGCTTCTATCCTTCTTTCTATGTGTTTGTGTATGTGTCTATGTGTTCCGGCACTCCTGGCCATACCGTTCTGTCTACAGACTTGGAAATAGGCATCAGTACTCCACTAGACACCTTCTAAAAAATTTTTTTAAAAAAGAAGGCTTTTTTGATCTTATCGAGCCTTATTTTGACAGATTTTGTTCGTATATGTTACTTTTATTCTATTTTAGATATTTTCCCGTGAAAAACGCCAATGATGTCATAACTAGAATTTATTCTGACCATATTTATTATTTGATGTAATGTTTTTTTGCATGACTCCAAATTTTGATGCTATGGTTGTTCAATTATTGACAGTCATGCCAAGTATTTCTTATTTTTATGTGATGCAACCTTGAAATAAAGAAATAGCAATGACACCCTTCAATTCACAGATTATTATTATCAACTAAGTTAAAGGAAATGAACAAATCAAAACTTATTCATAATAACATTATTTTAGATAACTAATCTTCGATTTCCTTTGTAAGCGGGTTTCTAAATGTATACACTTGCACAGCCTGAAGGGAACTATAGACTCAAGAGTTGATTTTTACACACTCAGATTGAAAAACCCTCTTCAGATAAGCTTCTGGCTCCTGGCCACCTAAACTCAGCTCTTTTTGACAGTTTTAAATTCCTGAGCTTTTTGAGTGGTAGTTATGCAAACATGAATGTCTGCTGGTGTGTGGGATGGCAAACAGAGTGTCCCCCGCTCTCCTTCTGGGTCAGGCTTTTTCACCTAGGGTGAGGCCGTTTAAAAGTCTGAATCTTATAGCCAATAAAGGATAATGGTGCAGTACAATTGTTTGTCATCATCATCATCATCACCATCTTCATCCTTTTAGCATTCTTAAACTCCCGGGATCATTGATGCTATCATACAACAAGGTATTGGCCCTATGTATGTTAAAGTATCGCAACATATCTACTAACACAGGCGTCCCTTTATAAGAACCCTTTCAGTTGTGAAAAACGGGTAACACAAGGTGATACCAACTCCCGTAAACTCTTCACAGCCTACCTTGGGGTGATGTTCCAAAACTTGGACAGGGAAAATAAAGGAATCAGAATAGACTGCAAATACCCTAAGTAACCTCAGATTTGCTGACAACATCGTCCTTTTTGCTGAGAATCTTCATGATCTCTGAATAGTGTTTCATGCAACCACAACTTAATGTACCCATATAAAAAAATGTTATTATTCTTATCCCCCTCCCCTGAAATATATGCTTTTGCCCTTCCCCACAGTGGTTGCCGACAGTAGCTATTAAATAACAAGACTAAACTTATATAAAAATGAGAAAAAACATGTATGCAAATCATAGAGTATATATTGACCAATGAACAAGCAATGACTGAAGTTTCTACCTGTTCACGTCTTCAGTCCATTGTTTTGTATCACTTGAAGTAGACATGTTTTGCCATTGTGACGTAAAAATGGTCGGTTAAAAAACCAAGCTACGTATCAAGAACAAAAAAAAAAGAACTAAATTGAGGCTTGAGGCAGAAGTCAATTTGGGCTCCCAACCTATATATATATATATATATATATATATATATATATATATATATATATAATAAGAACAAAAAAAAAGAACCGAACACAAAAGGAAACTTCTATGAAATCTACTTGAAATAAAAGATCTGCAAAACATGTTCTGTTTCTCAATTCACTGTTACACCCTAACTGTCAAGAGAGAGAGGCTATGGCCTATTCAGGGGCCCTCTAAATCAACCCCTGGGGGCCAAGGCCTACACCTCAAGTGCCTCATAGTTATGGCACTGTTGATACTGAACTAAAAAAAAAAAAACACCGGCTGATTTTTAACTCTGAAGATACTGAACACCCCTGGCTTAGTTTTTGATAGTTTTCCAAAATAAGTCCAATTCAACATTCTGATCATTTGTGATTTCAATGTTAGGTTTCATGACATTTGGGCTTGTCTGTTAAGGAATTACGAGCCTGGCTCCCTTTGGTCAATAGATAATACACAGTTTGAGCAGGCACACTGTGGTTTAACTTACATAATTTCAGTCTCGTTATTTGATAGCCACACCTCGTATACATAAATATTTAGTTTATATCTTATCAGGTTGCGTTGGTAACCAGGTGAGATATTTAGCGCTAATTGATTGAATAAACATAACATTTCAGTGGACAATGTAAGTAGAGGGTGTGGCTGGCACGTAGTTCTGTTGGCCAGTAGTTTACTGATGCAATATATATATCCCAGTCTTTTTTTGTTTGAAAATTACAGACTCAATACATTGCTGAAAACCATTTTTTTGCTAGGAACTTTGTTTACACCTAATTAGGGTTTGGTATTATGGACAAAGCTTCTTAGCCTGGTATTGTCAGGCTGAATACCTATTTACGATATATATCACGGTATTCTCTTATGTTCGATTACGAGTCAAAGTGACCTGAGATTTTCACCAAAAATTTCATTAAGGCAAACTGAAATCAAAAATACACTTGAATGAAAAAAAATAGGCATCTTTCTGAGAATGCTGCTTTTTCAACTATAACAAGAACGCAGAATACTCTGACTATAAGAAACTAAAAACGAAGACGTGAATAGAACAAAAAATAGTTTTGGTCGACAATTGAAGGAGATGGGGAGGAGGGAAGGATGGGTTTGGTGTGCACACTTAGGGAGGGTGGGGCTGGTGATAGATGTGCCCCCCCCCAAGGAGTCAGATTTAGCTCCAAAATAGCTAAATTGGCATCTCTGTGGCTATATCAATGTAAACGGTATTGCTCAATCTTATACTGTGTTTGAAAATATACCGGTGTATTGTGTGAAATATAACACCCAGCCCTACACCTAATATGTGTGTGTGGGTGTGTATGCATGTATGCTGGAAAAAATGAATCTGAAAACTGGTCTGATATTAAAACCCAGTAATAGAAACCATCAACCATCAAACTGTCAACATAGGTTTCTTCAGTTTTTAAGTTAGTCTGGTTGACTTTCTGTGTATTACATATCACACGCACAGGTTGTACCAATTGAGCTGGGGGCTGAAAACTTCAACGTTTACTCCTTATTTCATCTAGAAAAAACATTTCATTTTATTTTTTTTCAAATTCCTCCCCTAAATAGGTTTTTAGTAGGGGTGTTCAATTTTCAATATAGGTTTATGCTAAATTGATCCCTACTTTGCGCCCACTTTTTACCCCCGCCCCCGAGTAGGTTACTTTGTGTGGGGTTCAATGTAAGTTTATGCTAAATTGGTCCCTTAGTTTATGTCTGGCAGGGTTCACATTTGTTTTTGTTTTTTAATTCAGGCTTTTTTTTTTATTGATCACCGTCCATGTGTATAGTCCTGTGATGGTTTCTATTGAGTGACCCACCAGACCTGTTAAACAACCGCTTAGTGGATGGTGTGAACTTTTGGATAAACTTTTCATAATAAAGTAGCTTTCCTTTCATTTCTCGGGTTTCTCTTTATTTCTTGAATCTGCTTTTCATCCATCCGTAATTAACACTTTTCACTAAAGCAAAATGATCTGTAAATTCTGGTGTCTGGAAATGAAAAATTGCCCCCCAAAAATGGAAAAGGGCAGACAAATCTTTTTCCCAAAAACATTTGTCTTGTATGAAATTTTAAAAAGTTATGGATAATATATTGGTTTCTGGCTCCTTTCATTTTTTGGCGGCCTGGGCGGGGTTGAATTTTGACAACAAAGTCGAATCATATCTAAAAAGCATTCAGATTTGGGAAAAAAATTGTTTTTCAGCTTTTCTATGTTGTTTAATGGCGGCCATTTTAGAATACAGAATACTGTAAATTCATATTTCTCCCAATTATGATGACAGGTTATTGTGCATGGATTTGTCTAAAAATTCAATCACTTTTTCCGTCAGCTATTGTCCACCGTCCCACAAATTTTCACCCGAATTCATTGAGATTCATTTCCGATGGAATTTCGTGGAAGGATTCATCACATTGTAAGGAAGAAGTGATTGAATTTCTGTGTGGATCCAGGAAATTCGATATTGATTGTGAGATAACTTTTCATTTTTTTCCGCACATTTCTGTATTCACCCCTTTCTGTCTGCACGATATCTCCCTAAGTTCTCAGTGAAGAAAAAAGAGACCCATTCTTTCTAAACAGATAGTACATCTGGAAGAAGAATTGATCAGCCAGAATATTGTGCGAACGACAAAAGTAACAAAAAGGAGTTTGATTGAGAAACTCTTTGAATGTCAATGACTCGTCTCAAAATTATAAAAGGTTTCTTTACCAAGTTTAGTCAAGTCTAGGTCAAAGCCACAATATTCGTGTACTTGAAGATCAAACTCAATACACTAGCGAAAAAAGATCTACAATACTTGCTTGTTAACCATCACTCTATGGTAAGTACCCAGTGTAGATATATACAAAGTTTAGTCTAGTCTGGCACTGGGCCACAATATAATGGCATCAGTGAAGATCAAGCTCACTAGACAAGCAAATGGTCTACAATATTTGCTTGTGAACCATCACTCAACACCAGACACTTTCCAGGAATACCTAGGCTTTTTTTCTTTCTGCTAAGCAATAAAAGTGATATGTTTTTAAATTTTTTCATCTCTTCATATATACTGTGCATTATCATGGGAGAGATGGAGATGGCGGTCGATGGCTTGGTGGGTCGACTCTGTGATGGACAGGCCGTGGGATTTGTGCATATCTGCCTTGCCCTCAATCCAACGCCCACGAGGTTCTTCCACTTGCCTGGATGCCCAAGGCTCTATAGACACTGAACACTGGCTGGTCGGTCGGTTGCCAACCTTATCGGGTGGTAGAACTGCTTATATTATTACCTCCAAATACCTGGTTGGATTAGATATCAGGGTGTTCAAAATAAAATTTGGTTCAGATTACATCGCAGATCTTGGAAGAAATTTTTTTTTCTTCTCAGTTATATGTGCTTTCAATTAGTCAGTTTGAGAAAAAAAATGGGGAGGTTCTATTTACAATGTAACTATAATGCTAAACTCGATAGTGTCTGTCTGTCGTATGAAACTGCAAATCTGAATTAACCGGACGCTTTCTTCCTTTTTCTATTACCATCATAGTGTCCACTGTTTGTGTCTAAGTACATGGTTAGTAAAGCTTTTTCAGATGAAAAAACACTGTGTAATTTCTTAAAACCACAGGTAGGATGTTTAAGCATCCTAACATTTAAATATGGAGAGATAGACTCGCAAACAGAGAACCGTGCTACGTACACTTGAAAGAATTATGCTCAACCTCACATGGAGAGACCACAAAACAGAGAGAAGACAGGAGTTGGAGACATCATAGAATCAATTAAAAACTCAAAAAGCAATTGGCTGGCCATGTTGCAAGAACAACAGACAACTGATTGGCCTCTCGACTCACGACATGGATCCCCAGAAATCACATGCAAAACCGAGGCTGACAGAGTACTTGATGGAGAGAAGAGCTAGACGAATTCAGAAAGTACTGGCTCTGTGACGCCCACGATAGAAAAGTGTAACAAATCCTGAGGAAGGTCTTTGTCCAACGATGGACATTGAGAGACTGATGATGATAATGATGATGATATATAGTTGATTTTTTTTTCAGTGAACATGCTATTTTAGTTAATTTTTATCAATAATATTTCAGCCTTGTTGGTCATGCTTTTTTAAACTAAATAAAGTAGTATGTTTGCAAAAAAACAAGCAAAAAACCCAAAATATATATACTAATTGTTACTGTGCTTCATATCATCAAAACAACATTTAAATTTGTAAATTTTGTTTTATTGTTCAAAGAAACCATTTTACTGTTTTAATTGATCATTTCTTATTTCCAAACTAATTATTAGCAACATTCATTTTTATATTCGCTATTTTCTAGAATGTTTTAGGGTTATGGTTTGGGTCTAATTCCTTACACAAAAATACTACCATACGGCATAAGCGTCAACAGAAAGACGAATTCACGTTGTTGCAATGGACGAAAAGTAGAGGTCCAGTTTAGCATTATA
>OY735241.1:33468399-33583399 GCA_963457665.1 Thysanoteuthis rhombus
TTTTTGGTGAGGGTCGGGCAGAAGGTTCTGATCTAGAGGAAGCGTTTATTTGTATAGGGTGAGATGTAGCTAGTCTTTTGGGTGGAGTCTTAATGATAATAGTTAGTCGAAATTCCTCTGTACATATTTGTGCTTCAAGTATAGAATCCAAGAATTTAAATACCAACCATCACTAGCATGAATCTCGTGAATTCTGAAGTGTATCTTTGCAATTTACGGATAGGTAGAAAAAGTTCATAGATTTTAATAATATAGAAAAAAAAAGAAAATCTAATCTTAATAGTTTAGAATAGTTGTCTCTCCTTTTCTAGCAGCACCAATGGGAATTCCTCTGGGTAGATCTGCAATTTAGGAATAGAACACATAGTAGTCCATAGATTTTAATAATAGAGATAAAAATAGGAAATCGTATTCTTTACCATTTGAAATAGTGTCCTCTCCATTACTGGTGGGACCCATGAAAATTCCACAAGGCATTTCTGCAAGTTACGAGTAGAAGACAAAGTAATTCGTAGATTTTAATTGAGAAAACAAGAGATCCTATTCTTTACCGTTTGAACTAGTGGTCTCTCCATTACTAGTGGGACCTATGAAAATTCCACAGGGCATCTCTGCAAGTTACGAATAGCACACCAAGTAATTTATAGATTTTAGTAATAGAGAAAACAAGAAATCTTATTATTTACAGTTTGAACTAGAGGCCTCTCCATTACTTAAATTATCTGTACTGTTGGATTAGCAAATTTATATTCACTTGATGAAATAGTCTATCGGAAAGCAGAAGTTATCATTTTAGGAGGGTAGAAACCATTTCTAAGAACCATCCTGAACACTGGTGCTTATTATATAGTGGCCTTGTGCCACACTAGATTAAACTTTGTATTCATCTACTCTGGGTTCTTGCAATAGAGTGATGGTTAACAAGCAAGTGTTTTTGATCATTTGCTTGTTTAGTGAGTTTGATCTTCACTGGTGCCCTTATTTTGTGGCCCTGTGCCAGACTAGTCTAAACTTTGTATATATCTACTCCAAGTACCTGCCATAGACTAATAGTTAACAAGCAAGTATTGTAGATCATTTTTTGCTGGTGTATTGAGTTTGATTTCCCAAGTGCACTAATATTGTGGCCTTGTACCAGACTTGGCTAAACTTGGTAGAAATATATTATATAAATTTGAGACATTCAAAGAGTTTTTCAATCAAACTGTTTTTTGTTATTTTTGTTGCTCAAACAGTGTTTTGGCTGATCCATTCTACAGCCTTCTTCAGATGCACTATTAGTATGTAAAAATTGGGACTCTGTTTCTTACTGATGCCAAGCATTGGTAGCGAACAGAATTTTAAAATATTTGTTTTTTATCAGTAATAGTTGTTACATAGACTGCAGGTGTTTTCGACTCCTTTCTTTGTCAGGCCAACTTGGTAAATATCAACTCTAGATATCTGCCATGGTAGGGGATTTCTCATAAATTCTTTCTAGATAATTTGTCCTTGTGATATCACTTGTGATCATTCCAATGAGCCAGAGTACATCACTCCCCCATCAACCTCATTTTGTTATAAGGTCATTGAGGAAAATAAAAAGATATTGTCATTCAATAGTAACCATCATATAACCAAATTCTTTTGGCCCCGTGTTGGGGTGATTAATTAAAAAATTAGGAAAAGGGGTGATCGATGAATAAGCTACTTTTTTTTTGTTGGACAGTTATCACTAAAAAGTCTGAATTTTCAAAAAACAAGAAGGCACTAACTAAAGACCAATGTCACATAAACTTACATTGTAAACTGCACATACCACTAAAAAGCCTATTGTGTGGGAATTTTCAAAAAACAAAAAAAGAAAAATTTTGTAGATATTATAAGGAATAAATGTATAAATTTTCAACCCTCTAGCTCGATTGGTACAGCCTGTATAAATGGTACATACATACATAACCAGCTGAACTGATTTGAAAACTGAAGAAACCTCTAGTACATGATAATATAAAATATTGTTTATAGTTTCGAGACGGGTTATTAACATTCAAAGGGTCTTTCAGACGACTGAACTCCTTCATGTTTGTGTTGTAAATAATCTGTCTACTAACATCATTGGAAAATTCTCTTTACCACCATCACATTGAATATTACCCCTGAAGAAATCCATAATCAGCCGAAACATCATGTATACAACACAAGCAACAAGGAAAAGTTCAGTTGTCCGAAAAAACTCTTTGAATATAAAATATTGTCAATGGAATTGCAAATTCAGTGATTTTTCTGACTTGACATGTTAGTAGCAAAGTTCTTACGTGACAATATTTAAATAGGGATTATTCAACTTGATAGTCACTTTGGTAAAATCAGTTGTACTTAATGTTGTTTTCAGTTAAAGTCATGGTTTTCAGAAACCTTACTACAACATTAATCTGGGATTTGGTGCATATGGACTCTGGGGATCGAGCTGAAACGGCATCACAAGGAAAAATTAACAAAAGACAAATCAGAAAAATTGAATAATCCAAAATACCCCCTAGCACAGACAGTGAAATGAAAACACTCTACCCCTATGGATTGGATGAAGGGTTTAGTTTGAAATTCTGATAATGTTACCAAATATGACAGGCATCTGAAGAAGGCCGTAGGGCACAACTGCTTAAATATTGTGACTATAACAACCAAGATGAGGACACTAGTTTAAGTAAATCAGTGTTTTATGACAATAATGCGTCTTATCAGAAAATCAGGTAAAATATGTTTTCCTTATACATTGATTTTTTTGACAGTCTGTTTAGGCTCACTTCACACTAAAGCCCTTGGGAAAGGCATGAATCACCACAGGTAGAAACAAGACTGATGGTAAATGCCACCTTCTTTTCTGGTTTCTTCTGCAACCAAAATGGCCGCCAATTGTTGTTTCATTGTATCAATGGAAAATGACTTTGGAGGCAGAGAGAGTGGGATCTTCCCTGTGCAACGACCCTCCCATACATTCATGTGCAGCTTGCTATACAAATCTCTGCACAGCCACAGATATCATCTGAACAATGGACAACTATCACAATTTGAAAATTGACAAAGACATATATGCTGCTTCTTTCACTTTACAGACTTTCCACCTTTGTTTGTTATCTATTATTTTGAACCCATTTCAAAGTCATCCAGATACTCTTTACTTGATTGAAAAATTTTTAGATTTCTAAATGTTGACCTGAAATTTTAAAACTGTTCTAAATATTTTCTTTGTTTTCTTCTCCTTCCAGATATTCACTATGAATGACGAGATCGGCAACAAACAATTACGGAAAATGACATGTGAGCTGAGCCTCCTGTCTCGATCGGACGGATCTGCTAGTCTTTGCAGTGGAGACACGAGCATGATGGCCTCGGTGTACGGTCCTGCTGAGGTGAAAATGACGAAGGAGCAAATAAATCGAGCTACTGTCGAGGTTACATATAGGCCAAAATCAGGTATGCCGGGTTGCAATGAAAAACTCAGAGAAAATATCATTTGTAACACCTGCGAGTCCATCATCCTCACTTGTCTTCATCCACGGTCATCAGTCAGCTTGACCATCCAAGAGCTTCACAATGCTGGGTCACAGCTGGCTTGTGCCATAAACGTGGCCAGTTTGGCATTACTCGATGCCAGCACGAACATGAAGTTTATGGTAGCCGCTGTAAACTGTGCCTTCACAGACAAAGGTCAATTGATTCTTGACCCAACTCTCAAAGAGGAACAAGCGGCACCAGTGACGATGACATTTGCCTTTGACAGTGTCTCAAAAGACGTTTTGACCGTACACACGACAGGATTATACAACCAGGAAGAATTCAACACAGCGCTCAAAGCTTCCCAAGCAGCGTCTGTGGAGATTTTCAACTTCTATCAGGAAATCATGCAGAAGAATTTGTCTAAAGAATAGCTTGTAAAAAAAATATTTTAGAAGTATAAATCAATAAAAATAATTTTTCATATTTTCTTAATTTGCTGTTGACTTGTTTGACTCTCAATTTCATGGAGTGCTCAATCCCGCTCCTCTTGATAGTGGAACTCTTCTGTGAATAAGATAAAAAACGTTTTTTTCTGCAATTGTATAATATAAAAACCTTTTTTTAAATTTATCTAAAAGTGGAAGGGAGGTAACTTTAATTGGTTGTTATCCCCCTATTATAACATTCAAATTTGTTATCTGAATTTAAGAGTTACAAAATCGTTAATGCTGTAAAGATCATTTTTGAAAGAATCCTCATCATTTCAAGAGATGTTCAGACTATTGATATCATTCTTTATGCTGCTTTTTTCTATAGAAAGAAACACACTCTTTTCTTATAGATCGTGCACCTCAAGAAGGCTGTAGAATGAATCAACCACAATGTTGTGAAATTGAAAAAAGCAACACAAAGAATTAGTTAGATAATGTAAACAACTCTTGGATATTTGAAACTGATTTATATCTCTGACAAAAAGATCAAATCCCACAGAAACATTCATTTACCCACAGTGGTCAAAAGTGATGTCCAGCTGAGGAAAATTGACTCTTGAGCCCTTTATTCGAACATACAGTGTACCGCAAAACTTAAACTCGAGTGAAAATTTCCCTACTCATGACTTTGCTCATTGTAATTGACCTTGATTCTGGAGTTCAATAATCCTACCCTGTTCAAAACAGGAAACTTTAGTCTCATCCCCATACTGTGTAGACATGACATTGCTTTCAATATCAACAGAAACTGATTAGCTCATCTTTGAACCCTTTATATCATTTTGATTGTCCATGGCTTTTGAGTTCTGAAACAACAGAAATTTTCAATAATTGATATTCTGTTAAAAATACTCAATTCATTTGCACTTTGGGACAGTGTCTATAAAATGACCAACCTTATAATCCTAAACAGTAATGGATTTATTAATGATAATAATATATACATTTATAGAAAGCAACCTTTCTTGGGAACCTCACTACTCAAGTCTCTACTGAACAAGAGCACTTGAAACCCTATAAGTAAAAATATACTGCAGTAAAAAATGCAGCATGTCAAAGAAGCGTATCAATATAAGGTCAATATTTAAAGAAAATTCAACTTGTCAATAAGGTTATCTACATAACACCGGGAAAGGTCAATTTGATGTGGCTGAATTGATACAACCTGATTCAATATGGCTGAATCAATGCCAGGACAATTTGTTGCAACATTTATTACTGATTCATTAAATGACAATAAAAGAAGGATAATCAAGAAAAGAATAATGAGTAGGCATTACTTTGACAGTGGAATTGATTCATTTATAATTGTAAGCTATTCCTCATAAATATTCCAGCAGAGTCCTCTCTTTAACCCTTAACCCACTGCTTGATTTTCCATGCCGTATGTCGGGAAGCAGACCAGCCTATTCATAAATAAATGTACCAAGCCTTTCATATATAGATATTTTTTGTGTCATTGGAGAGAGAGGAAGGATTGGTGAGAAATATGCGATGAACTTTATGTGAAAAAAAACGATAGAACCGGAGATATAACCATTTTAAAATTTTGTTTACACTGCAAAAATCTGTTGTATAATGGCTTAGGTTTGTTGCATGAGGCAAGTTTTCAAACACAAATATATAAACCATTTTATATAGTTTACATATATAATTTTTACTGTTAAATTTTTCTCCAGACTTTCTCCTCTCATTTGCCACTGTTTTTTGCGATAACATCTATATTTCACAAGGTTTGTGCTTTCTATTTACGAACATGTAATCGCCTTGGTTTCACATCGCTTACATCGAATCGTATCCAACCCACATAACACAGGTTTGGAGTTACTGTTTTTTCTATTTCATTTTGCTAATGTTTCTATGTTCCAGATATCATATTCCAAAGATTCCAAAGTCTGGGTGCTATATAGCTGGAACTCCTGTGCCCATGAGTTGTACTCCAGATAACAATGAAATTATTCAAAATCTTGGCCTGGGTTTGAAGTTTTGTAGTGTACAAAGCAGAGATTTTGTATGTATGTTGTGTAATCGTACTCGGAATTCGGTGTTCCAATTGCTGTATGTGTCACGACGCAATGAAACATGTCGAGTTACACAGACATCATTTTTGGCCAGGTTGTCATACTAAACACGTACTCATTTTTCCAAACCTATAATTGCTATGAATGTGTGAACCATTATTTGACAAGTGCTGGCTATACTATTAGAGAAGAGGAAGGAGCCGTCCACCGCAACGAGGCAGGATGATTTCAAAATACATACGAAATCTTTAATTATATGTTTGAATAAAGGGCTAAAGTGTTAATTTTCCTAGGCTAGACATCATGTTTGACCCTTGCTGTAATACACTGATATATTTGAAGGGGTGTCCTCATCATCAGAGTTACAATGTTTCATCGGTTGTATCTTTGTCGATGCTTCACTGAACTACTACTACTACTACTACTACTACTACTACTACTAATCATCATCATCATCATCATTATCATTATTATTATTATCATTATTATTATTATTATTATTATTATTATTAGTCTTTTAATGTCCGTCGTTGGACATAGACCTTCCCCAGGATTCGCCACACTTTTCTATCATGGACGTCGCGCAGCCAGTATTTTCTAAATTTGTCCAGTTCATCTCTCCATCTTGTATTCTGTCGGCCTCGATTTTGCATGTGATCTCTGGAGATCCATGTTGTGAGTCGTGATGTCCATTGGTTGTCTGCTGTCGTTCTTGCAACATGGCCTGCCCATCGTCATAACTAGTACAGGGCTCTAAATCTTTAAAAAAATACTCATAAACACATCTGGTTAGTCATTCTATAGAAAACGTCATATGACCAATGTCTTTTGGCAGTATGCCGTGTTAGGGTTGGGGTTGGGGGTGATCAATTATCAGAAAAAGAAGTGATCAATGAATAAGTTACTTTTCTAGTCTTTTGTTGGACACTAAAAGTCTGAATTTTCAAAAAAATCAAGCGTGAATGAAGCCGGGCATAAACTAGGGACTGATTTAGCATAAACTTACGTTATAAATTGAAAGAAGGATAATTTCAAAATGCATACAAAATCTTTATTTATGTGTTTGAATAAAGGGCTAAAATGTTAATTTTTGTAGGTTGGACATCATATTTGACCCCCTGCTGTTCAGAACCCCGATTGACTTGAACTGGTGTCTTCACCATTTTAGTTACAATGTTTTTAGCCATTGTATCCCATGTCAATTCTTGATTAAACTTGTACAGGGCCTGTGGCATATCTCATGAAAGGGCCCTAAATTTTGAAAAAATACTCATGGGTATTAGAACCCATGAATCTATTTATTTACATTGTAAAGTCACCATTTTTTTTGTTTGCTGTATAGCCAGTTGATACAACAAATACATCTGACATTTCAGTAACAGCATTCATCATCATCAGCATCAATCTTTTATTGTCCATTGTTGGAAAAATGACTTATTCATCTATCACCCCTTTTTCAATTCTTTAACTGATCACCCCCAACACAGCATGCTGCCAAAAGGTGTCGGTCCAGTTTCTATTGAGTGATCAAACTGACCTATTTCTTGGTTTACATTTTGAGTTTTATGCAGTGGCTATGGAATCATTATATTTATGCATCATATCTGTATCATAGAGATACCACTCACCCATGAATTACTGTTTCAAAATAATAACCCCAATTAAAGGTGACTATTAGCTGATATCACAAACCTTAAGCAACGAGCCGTTCATAAAAATTAAAGGCAAAATAGTGTTTTAGTAACAGAGAAAGCACAGAATCACTGAATCGGAATTTAGGGCTTGCAAGCATTTAGCGTGGGACCCTTCTAAATGTGGGGTCCATAGCTTATGCTTCTTTAACTACACAGTTCATCCTACAAAGTCCTCCGACCTTCTTTAGGTGCCTGTCGTAGTTGGCGACCTTCTGGGATTTTCAAACCGGTTCTTTTCACTCCATAGCAGTCGCTCTGAACCAGGGGGGCATGCTCCACCCCCTAGGGGCGTGTAAGTGATTTAAAGAACCGCTGGAAAAGAGATTGGAATTTCTCTAATTATTTTGGGAATTCTGTTAATGAGTGTTTGGCTAATACAGTGAAGGATGTGATTGCCTAAATATGTTTTCCATACATTTGCTGCACATATTTAAAACTAATCATTTGGTTAAACATGTGACGTGGGGGACATGGGGGTAATTACGAAGGGGGGCACGGTGGTTAAAAGGTCAAGATGCAATGAGCTTCAAGAATAGAATAAACTCATTCAATGCTACCCAGGGTAGGGTATTACCTTTGCTAATGTCAATTAAATCCCTCTACCCACAACAGACTAATTTGATTACTGTTGCTGGATTATTCATATGTGTTCTGACATTTATATCTATCTTTCTATCTGATAAGTAAGTTACAATCATCGCCATTGTTCCACTCACTACCATAAATAATTTGAGCAAAATTTAGTTCCTAAAACTGTCTTTCTTTATTCTCATCTTTATATATATATATATATATATATATGTATATATATTTATATATATATATATATATATATATATATGTATATATATATATCCGGATTTCACCCAGCCATGACTGTTCATTATAGAAACTCAAAATTTCGCCCAGACCATGAGTAGGAAAAATGTTGTTTTTTTTTTTTGTTTTTTTTTTTTTAAATTCTCTCCTTAAACAGGTTTTAATTGAGGGTCCAATTTACCAGGAAAATTCATGCCATATTGGTCCCCTAGTTTGTGCCCAGCGGTATTCATGTTCTATTTTTTAAAAATTTGTACTCTTCGGTGATCACAACTCCCAAAAGGCTAGAAAAGTAACTTATTCACTGATCACACCTTTTTCCATATTTTTTATTTGATCGCCTTATCAAGTGACTGACCAGACTGGTTTTTGTTCATAATAAATTTATGATTATGTGGGAGGAGGGGTTGGCAAGCCTCTAATTTGCCGACAAAGATGGCGTGCAGACCAAGTAAGGGGAGAAATCATTATTGCCAAATATAGTTCATTATTCATTGCTAAAATTGCCTCTAAAAATGACTAACATCAGGTAAATTCCATATAGTTTAGATGATATATATATGTATATATATGTTTTTAACAGATGGATATATGATCCGACTGAATGATTACGAATTGTGTTATGTTATATTGGAACTCTTATTTGAAAAGATCTCCTGTTATTGCACACAGTGAATGCATCATTTGGCATAGACAATATAAATAGAGTAAACAATTAAACTGCAGTAACCCCATTTTCTTAAATTGTTTATTCTACTTACATTGTCAAAAAAAACTATATAGGAATAGAATTGGTGATCAACCAATGGATAAAGTCTCTTATGGAGAAGTGAGGATGCTTTTAAGAATTACACATGAATATCAGAACTCAATTTTTTACTTGTTGAGTAATGTAATTAAATTCTTCCATTTGCCGTACAGCTGGGTAATACGTCATACGTGTACAACATTTCAGTGATAGTATTACTTAGTTTCCATTTTGATCTTTGTGCAAAGGCTATGACTTCAGTTTCGAATGCCTTTGTCCTTATGTGCTGTAAAAGTGTCTCATAGATTACACACACCCATCAAAATAATAACCCCAATGAAAATGATAATGGGTTAACATCACCAACCCTGGAGATTCAGATATTCATAAGAACGGGTGGCAGTATAGTAATATAGTCGGGGCGTAGCTGTATCTTTGGTGACCCAGTGGATGGCGCGGGGGGGGGGGGGCTTCTCCGCTAACATTTAGTGCAGTGGTTCCCAACCTGGGTGCCACGGACTTTGTATAATGTTAGTAGAAATGCTGAACATGTATAGTAATAGAGTAAGTGCAGAATCACTGAAGCCCGGATTGATAGCTAGCAAGTATTTAGTGAGGAGCCCTCGAAAATGTGGGACCATCGCGTATGAATATCAAAACGTAAAGCCATTATTGCCAGATCACGTGACTCTGTGAAGAAAATAATGGGAAAACAGAATCAGCGAGCTGTTCAAACTCTGGCTGGGGTAATTGGTATCTGCTTCACACTGATGTCATCGGAAAAGGCACGAATCCATCTCAGCTATGGTTGAATAGTAGGGTAGACTGAGCTCTCTAGCAGTTTGAGAGTCTTATCTGATGCTAGAGATGTGTTTATTAAATTAATTGATAGAAGAATAAATGAGTTTACAAGTCTGGTTTATCACTCAATATAAACTGTAACCACTGTCTTTTGGCAGTGTGCGCTATTGAGGCTGATCAATTAAAAAAAATAGGAAAAAGGGGTGATCAATGAATAAATTACTCCTTTTGCGCAATATAAAAATTTTACTGCTATTTGAGATATTATTTTACGTCTGCAAAACGAGAGGTATGCGGAGTTCCTGTAGTCTGTCTATTTGTCCGTCTGATCACATGATATCTCCAAAAGTTCTCAATGAATCTTAATGAAGTTTTGTTGGAGGGTGGGCCATGGGCTACAGGAGAAGAGGTGAAATTTTTGGTCAGATCCAGGAATTTGGTTCGGATTGAGCAATATTTTTATTATCATTATTCTCTTGAGAGGTCAAAAAAAAACAAACGGGCATTAAAAGGCTAAATATAAATTTCAAGAGAAGTAACTCAACATTTGTATATTCTGACTTCTCCCCCCTTGTTTTTTTTATTTTTTTGTTTTTATCATTCAGTTTTTTTTAGTTAGTGCATACCTCTGCTACACTGTCTAGTTGTAAGTAATTTTGTCTATTATTCGCTTCAGCAAGTGTTGGCAACTTTCCTCCGAGTCAGTCTGACATTTATTTCAGATTAAAAGTAATGAAAATAAACGCCAGATCTTTTGTTGTGAAATACCAACCGAAGGGAGGTACTTAATGAACAGTTCTGACAAGAAGACATGGAGGGGGGAGGTAGAGAGTGAAGGAGTAGGTAGACAAGGAGAGAAAAGGTGGAGGGAGGAGGAGTCAAAAAGGAAGGGGGAGGATTTGGGAGGAAAAGGAGCAGAGTGTAGAGGGAGATTGAGGAGATGAAGAAAGGAGGAGCTGAAAAGGGAGTCGGGTGTACTAAGGTGAAGGAAGAGGGTGAAAAAAAGAATGTAGGAGGAGTGGAAGAAAAGGAGAGGAGCAGAAAAGGGAGTAGGAGAAATTGAGGAAAAGGAAGAGGAGTAGAAAAGAGATCGAGAGAAATTGAGGGAAAGGAAGAGGAGTAGAAAAGAGATCGAGAGAAATTGAGGGAAAGGAAGAGGAGTAGAAGAGATTGAGGGAAAGGAAGAGGAGTAGAAAAAAAGAGGGTATTAGAAGAAAGGAAGAGTAGAAAAGAAGAGGAAGTAGCAGGAGTTTGGGGGGAAAGAGACATGCATTGAACAGGAAGTAGGAGAAGTAGGGTGAAGGGAGAGGAGTAGAAAAGGATAAGGAGGAGGAGAAAAAAAGAAAATTGAGGATAAGGGAAAGGAATGATAAACAAAGTGGGAGGAGGTGAGTGAAAGGAAAGACAGAAAGTGCAGAGAGAGAGAGAGAGAGAGAGAGGGGGATAGAAAAAGAAATGATTGAGGGAAATAAAGACCAGAAAAAAATTGTGCTAAAATGGAGGAGAATTGAAAATTGTTTTGATATGGCTGGGAATGTTGTATCGTGGTGCGGAATGTCCGAACAATTAACAGCGGAATAGAGAACAGAATTGGCGAGCCATTCAAACTCTGGCTGCGTCAGTTGGTATTCACTTCACACCAATGTGATTGGAAAAGGCATGAATCCATCTCTTCACCTCTCAGCTATGGCTGAATAGTAGGGTAGACTGGGCTCTCAAGTAGCTTGTGAGTTGGACAACTCTGATTCCGAACCAGTTTGAAGAGGGATGGGCTCTGTCTTGATATCTCGCCCTTGACACACACATGATAAAAATTATCTATGATGCCTCTACGCCCCTGGACTGGGTTACTGGATTAAAAGAAAAAAATGTTGAATTATCTTACTTCTCATTGGCCTCTACTCTGAAACCTTGTCACTAAACCAATGGGCCTTAGCTGGGGGCACGCACCCCAAGTGATGTATAGGGAATAGGGGGGATGTCAAAGGAGAGTAGCAAACAAACTTATTTCTTATTTTATAGCTGATCTACACAACTTTTAAAAGAGGAATAACAACAGCATGTTTAACGGTTTTATTAGTGATATCTTGATTCAGCCGTTCAATTTTGACATCTGATAAATTCCAACATTGTTGTATACCCTTTTTAGTTCTAACTCTGCCAATTTTATTTCGTCTGGTTAGTCAATCAATAGAAATTATCATGTCGAGTAAAAATGTTTATTTTTGTTTTCTGTCAATGCTCCCACTCCTAGGTTCTAAGTGGGGGTTCATTTTGCAATCTAATTTTATGCTAAAGTGGTCCCTCAATTTATGCCCGGTTACATTCATGCTTTTTTTTTTGAAAATCCAAAGTTTTTCTGTCATCACTATCCAAATAAACAGCGAGAGAAGTAACTTATCGATCAATAATCCTTTTTTCCAATTTTTAATTGATCACCCTGAAAATGGTATGCTGAATGACTACCCAGACCTGTTTTGTGCCGCCTTTCTTTATTGAACATTAATGTTTCATCTAAACTAATACGTATGGATCACCGATGAAACTCTGTCTGGGTTTTTTCCATAGAAATTGCAATACAGATAAAAAATAAACGAATAATGCCAATGTCATTACTTCGATAACAATTAACAAAAAGATTTAATAGACAAATACCTAATTGGACTGACTGGTACACTATCTTTACACAGTTAGTATGTTGGTAAGCGTATATGTATTGTGGACAAAATCAATGTAAGTCTATTAGTAAACTCATTTCGATCTTATACCTACTAAAGGTAAAGGTGGGGAAAGATTATTAAGTCTGTTGTACCTGTAAGAACACAAGTAACAAAATGAATGGCTTCAATAGTCTGAACAACATGTGAAAGGATAGTTCAGGTAGACTTTGATATGTGTTGTTAGTTTGATCCAAAATTTTTCGTACTCTTCAAAACCGCATTATCATAATGTATTTACTATAAATCATGTGAAACCTCACTATGAGTCCCTGGAAAAAAATAAAATAAATAAAATAAATAAAAAAATAAATAAATAGATAAATAAAAATAAATAAATGAATAACAAAATAAATAAATAAATAATAATAATAATCATGATCATTATTTCTATTATTATTCAGACGATCCTCATCTTGGTTGTTTTTCATACAACGTTTCGGCCGTTGTACTCTACGGCCTTCATCAGGTATCATCTGGTAGGTGTGGGGAAGTAACGAACTGAACCCTTTATTTAACTTTATTCAAAATATATTCAAGGATAGATTTGATGAAATAATAATAATACCTCATCTCAAAAATTCAGAGAAACACTAATCATCATCATCATCATCATCATCATCATCATCATAATGATGATGATGATGATGATAATAATAATACTGATAAAAAATCAAAGAAATAAAAAATAAAAAAATGAATAAAAAAATAAAAATTATGATGAGGATGATGATGATAATGATGATGATAATAATGATCTAGTAGTAGTAGTAGAAGTAGTAGTAGTAGTACAACAACAACAACAACAAATGGATCCTGCTGATAGTCACCTATGGAGCTGGAAACATGGAACCTAACCAAAAGATTGGCCCTCAAATTGAGAACCCTGCAATGTATACAGGAGAGAATCATGCTCAACCTTACATGGAGAAATCACAAAACAGTACAGTATTTCAGAGAAAAAAAATGGAAGTCAGAGATATCATAGATATTATTTGAAAACTTAAACGGCAATGGTTTGCCGTTGTTGCAAGAATGTCAAACAACAGCTGGACATCATGATTCACTACGTGGTTCCCCAGAGATCATATGTGAAACTGGCCAGCAAAATAAGATGGCATGATGAACTAGACAAATTCAGAAAGCATTGGCTCTGTGATGCCAATGATGGAGAGGATTGGAGAATCTTGGGGAAGGTCTGAATCCAATGAAAGACTCTAGAAAACTACTACTACTACTACTGCTACTGATGATTCAGATGCTGTATTGACCCCCCTTTTGTATATATGAAATGAAATTGAAAAAAAAATATGTTAGTACCTATCAAGTCATAACATTGTTGCCCGTCCTAAGTTTCAAGCCGAAACTCGGTGTGTGATGAATACTCATCATCATCATCATCATCAGTCTTTTAACGTCCGTCGTTGGACATAGACCTTCCCCAGGATTTTCCATACTTCCCTATCATGGGCGTCACGGAGCCAGTACTTCCTGAACCTGTCTAGTTCGTCTCTCCATCTAATGTTATGCCGGCCTCGGCTGCGCATGTGGTCTCGGGGGATCCATGTCGTGAGTCGCGATGTCCATCGATTGTCTGCCATTTTTGCAACATGGCCAGCCCACCGCCATTTGAGATTTTTAATAGATTCTATGATGTCCCTGACTCTTGACTTTTCTTGGATGTACTGTGCTGTCTTGTGGTCTCTCCATGTGAGGCCTAGCATTATTCTCTCATGTGCACGTTGCATGGTTCTCAATTTGTGGGTTTGTCTCTTGGTTAGGTTCCATGTTTCAGCTCCATAAGTGACTATTGGGAGGATGCATTGGTTATACACCCTTCTTTTTAGGATTAATGGGATCTTCTTATTTTTGAAGGTTGAGCTAGCTAGATACCAAAAGGAAAAATAATTATGATAGTAATTAATGATAATAATTTGTACAGCAACAAGTCAATCATATCATACCAAAGCCCACACAAATCGAAAGCCACGCTATTCAAAGTATTCCTGTATTTGTGAAAATCATGAAAGGAAAAAAGTGAGAAAACATGATCTGAGGGAAATGTAGGTGTGGTAAGTTGGATGACACACTATAATACGAGAGAGTCTATCGCCTGACACAGATTTATCAGCTGAATTTTGCGTGTCATATGTCTTTATATTATGGAAGTTGAGCAACATTGTGCCTGGTCATCATGAGTGAGTAGCTGGAAATAACAAATGCTGTATCCAGCAGCAAGATCATTCTGCAGCCATTTTAACTTATCCTCTGCTGTCTATGAACAGAACATCTTGCCGAGTTGGGCCCGGATTGTGCACCCGGTCCTTTTTTACATACATACGAACCGAGGACACATGACAGTGTGTTCTCAAAGAAGCTGCCATACTTGCATCAAATATCAGCTATCATCATCATCATCATCATCATCATCATCATCATCATCATCACCACCACCACCACCACCACCACCACCACCACCACCACCATCATCATCATCATCATCATCATCATCATTGTGTTGGATACACTGGTTCTCATGAGATCGTCGAAATCAAGCAATGTCGAGCCTGGTCAGTACATAAATGGGTGATTATCTGGGAATAACGAAAGCCATATCCAGCTACAAGATCTTTCCGCAGCCGTCTTAGCTTATCCTCTGCTGCTTATGAGTAGAACATCTTACCAAGCTAGGTCTGGACTGTGTGCTCTCCTAGAAACCACCATGCTTGTATCGAGTGGCAGCTATCATCATCGTCATCATTGTGGATAATGCAACTTAGAATTATCAGAAAAACCCTAGCAATAATACGTCCATCTCCGAAAGCATTTATCCAATTACTTGTCTAGACTTTTCACACTTTTATTAATACTGCAGATGGCCAGAGCACATGAAAGGCTATAATCATATTAAAAATCCTCAATCAAAACTGCTAATATAGGTTTCTTCAGTTTTCGATTCAGTCTGGCTGGCTGGCTATGTATATATGTATGTATCACATGTAAAGGTGGTACCAACAGAGCTGGACAACTGAAAATTTTAACATTTACTCATTATTTACAGAATTTTTTTTTTTAATATCCCCCTAAATAGTTTTTTTTTGGGGGGGGGGGGGGTCAATTTGTGATGTAAGTTTATCCTAAATTGATTCCTTAGTTTGTGTCTAACAGTGTTCACCATTGTTTCCTGAAGATTCAGTCTTTTTTCTCAGTGATCACTGACCAACAAAAGGTGAGAGAAGTGACTTATTCATTAATCATTCTTTTTCCAATTTTTTTAATTGATCATACCGAGCATGCTGCCCAGAGACATTGGTCACAAAACAGTTTCTATTGAGTGACCAACCAATGGCAAAGACCAGCTTTTGAAAAAAAAAAATTAACCTTCAGAATTTATCCTGCATTTTCAGAATGGAATACGTGGTCTGTCCTGGAAGTATCCATCATTTTGAATATCTCGAGAACCAGTTGTGCTGCTTTGATGCAATTTAGTCATCAATCAGAGGAGACCTTACTCTACTGTTGGGGTTACGCAGTTAGCAGTGAGATGCCATTTAGTGAGCTTGTGTACTGTGCGATCATTGCATTCACGATGACCAAACTTTCCCATTCTTCACATTTTTGTGAACAGGTTTTTGGTAAAACTTTGCATCTCACAGGTCTATCAGACCCTCCCAGATTTGGCTCCCTGCACCTCCTAGCTTTTTGCCAATGAAAGGAAAGAAATTTTAGACTGTTGATGAGATTAAGGAGAATGCAATAAGGCAACTGATAGCAATCCAGAAAGAAGACTCTGTAGACTGTTCTAGAAGTGGAAAGAATGCAAGGATAAGTTGAGAGTATGATGTCCCAACAGGAGTACTTCAAAGAGGAATAAAGTGCCATAGTCTTTGATCAGCTATTTTTCACTAATATCAAATGGCTAGCTATTTTCAGGAAGACCTCGTATATAATTGAGATATACTTGTACCTTTGCCTTTGTACAGAGTGATAAGTATGTATGTAATTATTTATGAAGGTGTAAATATAATCAATACATATTGACTAATACTAGTAGTAAGTACCTTGATATTTACTATCATTATCTGATTTGAAAGGCCAGTGATTTTCAACTATTTTCCTCTCACAGCACAGTGAACTACACACCAAAATCGTTGAGGCACACCGTCAGTATTTAAGGAAAGACTTGAACATCTAAAAGAAACTGAATGATAACAATGTATTCAAAAGTGAGCCAGGCACTAAAATGGTTGAGGCATACCATCAATATTTAAGGATAGATTTGATCATTTAAAAGAAAATGAATGATAATAATGTATTCATAAGTGAGCCAGGCACTAAAATGGTTGAGGCATACCATCAGTATTTAAGGATAGATTTGATCATTTAAAAGAAAATGAATGATAATAATGTATTCATAAGTGAGCCAGGCACTAAAATGGTTGAGGCATACCATCAGTATTTAAGGATAGATTTGATCATTTAAAAGAAAATGAATGATAATAATGTATTCATAAGTGAGCCCGGTACTAAAATGGTTGAGGCACACCATCAATATTCAAGGACTGATTTGATCATTTAAAAGAAAATGAATGATGATAATGTATTCATAAGTGAGCCAGGCACTAAAATGGTTGAGGCATACCATCAGTATTTAAGGATAGATTTGATCATTTAAAAGAAAATGAATGATAATAATGTATTCATAAGTGAGCCCGGTACTAAAATGGTTGAGGCACACCATCAATATTCAAGGACTGATTTGATCATTTAAAAGAAAATGAATGATAATAATGTATTCATAAGTGAGCCAGGCACTAAAATGGTTGAGGCATACCATCAGTATTTAAGGATAGATTTGATCATTTAAAAGAAAATGAATGATAATAATGTATTCATAAGTGAGCCAGGCACTAAAATGGTTGAGGCATACCATCAATATTCAAGGACTGATTTGATCATTTAAAAGAAAATGAATGATAATAATGTATTCATAAGTGAGCCAGGCACTAAAATGGTTGAGGCATACCATCAATATTCAAGGACTGATTTGATCATTTAAAAGAAAATGAATGATAATAATGTATTCATAAGTGAGCCCGGTACTAAAATGGTTGAGGCATACCATCAATATTCAAGGACTGATTTGATCATTTAAAAGAAAATGAATGATAATAATGTATTCATAAGTGAGCCAGGCACTAAAATGGTTGAGGCATACCATCAATATTCAAGGACTGATTTGATCATTTAAAAGAAAATGAATGATAATAATGTATTCATAAATTAAACAAACTAATGATTTATTCATTTTATTGCCAGAAGAATATTGTTGATCATGGTTTTTGAAAGATTTTGAAAGTTTTGTGCGGAATTGTAAAACTCACGAGGCTCATCTATGGATACATTACTTGAAAATCGCCACAATGTGCTGAATAACTGTTTGACTATTATCCTAAAGTAATTGGATACTGGACTATTTATCCAGCCAGTCTATACAAAGCAATGGCCAATTGTGAAATAACCAGTAATCCCGAGAGTCCTCTCCCAGACCTTTTTGTTAATATCAAATGGCTGGATACCTTCTTGACAAACCTTGTATATATAATGATTATTGAGAATGAATGTTCTGATGTATTCATTTCATGAATTCTTAACTTGATATCAAGGTCTACATCAACAATTATATAATAGTGCCTCTGTCCCATAATAATTGTCACATGTATATATACATTTATATATGCAAATGTAACAACTATTATGGGACAGAGGTAGTGGTATTATTATATATATATATATATATATATATATATATATATATATATAACTATATATATAACACCACTACCTCTGTCCCATAATAGTTGTTACATATATATATATATATATATATATATATATATATATGTATATATATATATATATATATATATATATCATAAATTCTTCCGTGGGTCAGTGGGTGGGGGATGTATCTTTTCTATCCTCAAGGCACACCTCTGTATAGTTAGCATAAGTAGAACATAGAAAGTATTAAATGGTCAACTTTTAGAGGTTTTAGTATATTCACTATATCTAAGAGTATGGAATTTTCAACATCTGCTTTTTCCTTATATATGACATTAGGATTTACTGTTACTATAAAGAATGTCTGAAAAGTCAGAACACACGTATTTTCCAATTTTTTTCTGCAAAACAAACATGAAAATCTTTTGAAAAATCATTACGCATAGCCTAGAATGTTTGAGAATTTTGTAATCTGAATTTTGCCAAGTTTCACTAAAAATTACTTCACTGATTACTGACAGCAAAAAACTACCGACATTTATCAAGATACAATTTACCAAGATATATCATTTACCGAGATCTTTAAAATTACAAAAAAGATAAAATTGTTTGTTGGTGAATATAAAAAAAAAAGTTAATAACTCGTATCTGAAACTTAAATTTTATGTATATTTTTTTTGCGTAAATGAGTGTTCATTGGTGAAATTTATTTTTAAAACCTTTATTATCATTCATATAACTTACACGTGAAAATGGTAATGAATAAATGAATGATAAATAAATCATTTACCAAGATCTTAATTTCTGATTAAGGAAGCCGTAAATCAAAAAATTAAGACTAAGGTAAATTGTAAATGATAATAAAAAACTAAGAGATGATTTTACAATACCTTTTCATTAGAAAATTAGATATAAACCTCTCAAATTAGATTAAAAACATTTAAATATAGAAATGACGCTGAACTAAAATGCGAAAAATCAGCTGAGCAAAGCTTGTTTAAACTGCAGGATATCTCTTAAATTTTATGTATCTCAATCTTTATATCATAAGTTTTCTGTCATAAATGAAAAAAACAAAAGTGTTTGTTTGTGAAATTCATTTTGTTTTACAATTGTACAACTGTAGCCATCAAAGATGGTGAAGGGTTCTATCATTTTTCTATAAGTGCGTGTGTTTGTATGTTACAGTGCCCCTGGCCATACCGTTTTGTCTACAGACTTGAAAGTTGGCATCAGTTGGCCTTTTTAGGCCTTATTTTGACAGGTTTATTGATAAATTTTTTCCAAATGTTTTTTTTTACTCTATCTTAGATATTTTTCCAGTGATGTCATGATTAGAATTTATTCTGACCATATTTATTCTTTCATGGAATTTTTTTACAAAACTTCGAATTTTGAGGCTACGGTTGTTTAATTATTGACTGTGACAGTGAGTTTTATTTCATTTTGACTTTCCTGACAATTTGTATATCTCAATAAATTATTCATCTCGTTAAATCGTTATTGGGTAATTGTTATCGATAAAGCGTCGTTGTTGAATCGTTGTTAGTAAATCTGCTGGATACTGGCTTCGACATGTGAATCAACTTCTTTGTAGTACTTGAGCCGAGCCAATAATTTTCATGGGTATTCCCGACATTTCCAAGTGGGATGTCTCCAAAACAATATGTAATTCTAGCCTCGAGTTCATAAAGGTCTCTTAATCTTGACGTATATTCCTCTTGATGAAGCCCTGACTCAAAAAAAAATTGCTAACCCCAACCCTCGCCAGGGTGCAATTTTGCACCTCAATTCTAACAATAGTGTCATCCCCATAATGATGGAGATAAATGTAGAACTTGAAGTGTTGAAAGATCTCTCAATTGTACAGGTATTGATTGATTTCAATTTCACTTGGATTCTATAGAAAAAAAAAGAAAAATGAATAAGAAAATGTATTGTCACTTTTGAGGCACCCTGTACATGAAAGTTTCGGTATATTCATGGCAACTCATTTACTCTACTCAAATACAATGATTAAGTAATATAAGAAATCTATTCAAAAGAACATATCTGAGGAATAAAAATTCCAGAATTGAATTTGAAGTTCTAAAATTACTTCCCGATTTCAAAACTTTATTTCTATATAACTTTTGATTCCTCTGGGCTATTCATAAAAATAAAAAAGTTTCCTGATCTTTAGACTGTACTCCTTCAGAAAATTTGTTACTTAGGATCCTACAACACAGAAAAAAATTTTGACCTGATCACACTAATAATAGTGTAATCAGAAATAAAGAGTAAGCGTTTGTCGAATATATCCTTTTGTGCCCCTGTCCCCACAAAATATATTCTTTTGCCCCCCCCCCCGTAAAAGTGGCTGTGAATGTCTTTCATTAAATCCCTCCCGTGATATCATGAATTACTCAAACAGTTACGTATAGATAAATATATTACTGCTTGTAAGTATTAGAACAAGCATAAAGTCTGTGTTTCTAGCTTATGCTTGCATTCTTTCTATGTATTTACTCGTCTGCAAGTCTCCCAGACATTTATTGGGCTTTTGTTAAAACATCTGAACACACTTCTATTATATTTTTTGGCAAAGTTTCATTAAATATTTGTTTCCAATGGCTGGCATCAGCTTGCTGCAAAGTAGCATTTGTTACAGGCTCCAATTTTAAAGTTATTTAACTAACTACCATGGCAACTCTTTCAAATAAGAATTTTGGATAGCCTTTTCAATCTGCCAATCGATTCAGAAAAAAATTTTCAGTAGGATATAAAAAATACTTTTTTTGATCCATTTTATAATTTAATTCAATCAAGATTTCCCCAGAAACTTGGCACCGAGAACCGCAAATCCTGCCTTTATACATGCCTTGCAAGGTTCCTTCTAAATCTTGTGTTCTGCAAATGTTTTTTTATCCATTCGACAAAAGTAAGAGTGCCCTGAATGCTTGTGCAAATGTAAACTTGAAATTGTTTCAAGATTATCTTGGCACAGTCTTTCTCTCATGACTAATAAAACTTTATTGGTATGTTTAGTATAGTACAAGTATCATTGCTTCAACTAGGATTATATACTGTACCTTGAACTATTCCATTCACTTTGTTATTCCATTAAATAAAACATCAATGAGTTGAGTAACTGTAGTTATCAGTAAAAACAATGTTGCAATAAATAATTATACCAATAAGTATAATCTAACAATTTTAGTCATCAAAGACGATGAAAAATTTGATCCTTTTTTTTCTATATGTGCGTGTTTGTTTGTGTGTTCGCTGTTTTTTTTCCAACACTCCTGGCCGTACTGTTTTGTTATCAGACATAAAAATTGGCATCAGTACTCCACTAGGCCCCTTCTAAAAATGTTCATTTTTATTTTGGGGAAAAAAGCTTTTTTGAACTTTTTTTGGCCTTATTTCGGCAGGTTTGTTAATAACATTTAGGTTCTCCAGAACTTTCACTTGTTTTTGTACAAGGAAACAAATCTTCAGTTCAAATAAATACAAATATTATCCAGAAGATAAATTACTTTCACCAGTACTATCTGGCATCTCTTTTGACCTTCTGGGGGCCTTATTCTCAAGGGTTTATTGATAACACCTAGATTTTCCAGAATTTGGATATATCTAGATTCTGGAGAATCTAGATGTATCTAGATGTTTTTTTTACTCTATTTTAAATGTTTTCCTGTGGGAAATGCTTGTGATGTCATAAATAGAATTTATACGGACAGTTTTTATTCTTCAATGGAATTCTTTTACAGAATTTAGAATTTCTATGCTACGGTTGTTCAATTATTGACAGTGATGCCAAGTATTTCTTATTTTTATGTGACGCAACCTTGAAATAAAGAAATAGCAATGACACCCTTCAATTCACAGATTATCTTTATGAAAGTTGTTGGAAATAGATGAATTAAAAATCACTCAGTACTATGTAATTTTTGCTAACTAACATTTTGACGCACCTTGATTTTCTTCGTTACAAAACATATGAGTGCATACACACACCCATAGCTTGGAAGGTAGTGTCGTGTCGGGGGCCTGATTTAAGGTTGCTAATATATCAGTCCCCTAGCACGTGTATAACCCAGAATTGATCTAAGGAGAAGCAGCGTGTTCGTTGCTTAAGCACAAAAACAAGGTTAGTACACAGTTAGTTGGATTGTCAACAAAACGTGGAAATAAGAACAAACAAAGAAGTTAACAACAGTGCCAGATTTAATTTGGGAGCGAATTAAAATCAACAAGGACCGGAGTTTCTGCCAACACGAATATGTGGAGGGATCTACCCAGATAAAAGATGTAGAGATAGGAAGGATGACGGGAAAGAGATGTCAATGAGTAAATGTGAGATAGAGTCTATACAAAGATCCTAGTTTTGCCACTTAGAAGTTATCTTAGGAAGTCCGTCCTAACTACGATGATAGTGCTTAACTTGGTTAGGATATGTTCTTTAGATGAATATGTGATGATACATGTGTAAGAACAAAGTGTGTATAAAAACTATACTAACTATCCTAACTAAAGAGAGAAAGAAGAAGAGACGATCTTACCTCGACGCCGTAGGAACACAGAGAGGGAGAGAGATTTACCGCCACAGTTTAAATATGGTAAAGATAACAATCAGCTATCTGATTGGTAGTTCTGTGTGACGTCAAAAAGGGGAACAAGGAATTTACCGTTTCTAGAGATATAGGGGTTAGAAGTAGATCCTTTCCAAAGGGCAGATAACTCTGTATATAAATAATTTACTGGAATGGTAGGTACTACAGTAGCTATGATGCCTTAATGTGCTGATTGTAGTAAAATTTGGTTCTTCTTGCTTATAAAACTCATAATTTTAACTCTTAAAACCAAGCTATACCAGCAAAATTTCAGTTTGTTCAAATACTTATGACAAGAACCATACTTATTGACATGAGGATCAAGATCTGAAAAAGAACACCTCCCATATCGGATTGTTCTTCAAACTGATACAGCAAGGGTTCTTTTTTGCAGTAAATATAGAATGTCGCCTCACCTTTCCAGCTGAAGTTCACGTTAACAGCTTGGTGTCTCGACCTAGTAATCTGGTCAGTGAATTCAAATCTCTCTACATCAAATGAACATTTTATTTTTGGGGACATAACGACTGGCTTCAATCAAAATCATGGCCTTGAATGTTTGTGAAGATCTGCTTGAAGAAAACTAAAGGTATATGAAGGGTCTCCAAATTTGCAGAAGTGATGGGCAGAGTTGAAGCTGTGATAAAGACAACTTGACAGATATCTTTGGGCAGCATGTTGGGGGTGATAAATTAAAAAATTGGAAATGGAATTGATCAATGGATAAATTATTTCTCGTCTTTTTGGGTGGTGATGACTGTAAAAGTCTGAATTGAAATGAATAAATGAGTTGTCGGGCACCAACTAAAGGATCATTTTAGAATGAACTTACACTGTAAATTGAACCTCCACACTAAAAACCTATTGGTGGCAGGGTGATACGTGAAAAAAAACAAAAAATGTTTTCTTTACACATAATAAAAATGAATTATATATTGTGTTATATCATATAGACACTCATTTGAAATGATCTCTTATTTGGTTAATATATTATTCAATTTACGCAACAGAAATAGAATAAACAATTAAAGAAAATTTGGTTGCTGCAGGAATTGAACCTGCCACTGATAGGTAGCCACTTCAACTTAGCAATGCACTTACCATTGTGCTAAACAGCCCACCAGTGATGCAAAGGTTGAAAGCAGTTATTTTGCCTTCACTTTACCAGTGGACTGTTTAGCACAATGGTAAGCGCATTGCTATGTTGAAGCGGCTGGCAGGTTCAATTCCCACAGCAACCCAATTTTCTTTAATAAGTTATTCTATTAAGGTTATCTAAATTGAAGGATTTATTTCTTATGTGAAGATGGGAGATCATTTCAAATGAGTTTCTATATAATATAACGCAAATTATAATTCATTTGGACCAAATATGTCCATTTCTTCAACACATCTAATAAGAAGTGAATATTCAAATTTGGAGCTCTCGAATTCCATGGATGGGACCTGTGGGAGTACAACACACATACAGAGAGAGATCTATCCGGATCAACTTAAAAACTGAGGAAACCTATGTTTCAAGTTTAGAAAGGAAGGAAATACTGATCAAAAAGAATAATGATGTCATATCAATTTGATATTCATCATGTCTTCAACTTAAAGTTGTTGCTATATCACTAAATATTTAGTGATTAGAGTGAATGAGAATTTTGTTGCATTTGCTGTATCACTACATGAGAGAATCATGCTCAACCTCACATGGAGAGATCACAAGACAGCACAGTACATAAGGAAGAAAACGGAAGAATCCAAGACATCAAAGAAACTATTGAAAAAACTAAAATGGCAATGGGGAGGCCATGTTGCAAGAATCAAAGACAATCGATGGACATTACGACTCACAATATGGATCCCCAGAGATCACATGAGAAACTGAGGACAACAGAACACAAGATGGAGAGATGAACTATACAAATTCAGGAAATACTGGCTCTGCAATGCCCATGATGGAGAATTGTGGCGAATCCTGGGGAAGGTCTATGTCCAGTGACGGACGTTAAAAGACTGATGATGATGATTATGATATATATGATGATTAGAGTGAATGAGAGTTTTGTTGTATTAGTTGTATCACTATATATGTACTGATGAGAATGAATAAGAATGTTACTGTATTTGCTCTATCACTATATTTATAATGATTAGAGTCAATGAGAGTTCCATTGTATTCCTATAATAAATCCAACTCATTATATCAAAATTTGCATAAACAACTAACGCACGTGGCTTAAAAAAACAAACAGATGGACATAAATTGCCCTCGATGGACATGAATCATCTCGAAAGAATTTCTTTATCCATCTGGACAATGGTTGGATGGTATTTATCGTTTCCACTCGATGATTCTATTTAACCACCATCCTCGATAAACAGAGAGGATTTTACTCAAAATGAATCCGCACTGGAAAGTAACAATACCCCATTCTAGAAATCCAGACAGAATTTTCAGTCTTTTCATTATCATCAGGATTAAATGAAAGGAAAACATTTTTTTCATTATCGTGTTTTCTTTTCAATCATTTTAGTGCACTCTATTTACACTAGAAATAAACACACGAGCTTATAATGACTGTCTGCGTAAAATCAAATATTTTTTCACACAGAAACAGCTAGTCACAAAAGAGCTTTCTGCATAAAAGCTTCAAGAGAGCCAAGACCTTGAAAGATCTTCTGCGTAGCCCTTATCAGAAACCATCAACCAAAACTGTCACCAAATTTTTCGACATAGGTTTTGCCAGTTTTTGAGTTGGTCTGGATGGTTGGTTACCTATGTATGTATTGTGCATACGGGCTGCACCAACAGAGGTAGAGGTCAGAAAATTCAGACATACAATCGTTATTATGTCTAGAAAATTTTTTCAATCCTCCCCCTTAATGTTTCTAGTGGGGGGATCAATTAGCAATTTAAGTTTATGCTAAAATAGTCCTTTACTTTGTGTCTGGCAGGATTCACACTTATTTTTTCTTTTAAATTTGGACTTGTTTTAGTGCGCAACTAAAAATGGACTTCCTTTAGTGCCCAACCAAAGGTGAAAGAAGTAACTTATTTATTGATCTCTCTTTTGGACAATTTTTTAAATATTTTAATTGATCACCCCCAACATAGCATGCTGCCAAAAGACATTGATCATGTGACTGTTTCTATAAAGTGACTAACCAGACCTGGCATATTATACTTTTCTATTCCTAAAAAAAAGTATTATCAGTTGTCATCAAATGCCTCCTGGTAGCAAGCTTTCTTGTGGTAAGCTCTCACTGTGTTCCATATTGTTATATGTATGAGGTGTGTGCTAAAGTTTCCTGTAATGAACTGGTTTTCAATTGGGTATTCAGTTTCCAGTTTTCAAAAGAGACCATTGATATTATATATTGTTCCTTTCCTCTTTTATTTCATTGAATAGAAGTGAAATACATGACTATAATACACAAAAAAATGTGTTTATACAGTGTATAAGCATATTTGGAATTATTAGATAGTCTTTTCTTTGCCTAAATTCTGACCCAGGTTACAAAAAAAAAAATCAACCATCTGTCATCTCTGGGTATTGTTAATGTTGTGATATTATCACTCAGAACATACTTGAATATGCGGGGGGGGGGTTGTTTTGTAGTTCACTTTTCTTGCGTTTATATTCCTAGAGAGTTAAAATATCTCTTACGAGACAACCCCCAATGGAGTATGACGGCCGATGACGAAATTCCAGTTTCTGTTGCATGTGTCAACTAAGTGATCCTTGCAAGTCTCAAGTCTGGTTGAGACCAGGACTTTATACCTACAAGTTCTTATAACCCCCCCTCCCTAGCAGGATGCAAGTCCATCAAAGGAATACTTCCACCCTGATAACACAGCTTGGTGTACTCAATTAACTGCTAGGTGCACAGGGCAATTTATCCTAAAGAAGGATTTTCTCTACTCCTCGCTCGTATCAGGAATCAAACCCAGAACCTTCTGCGTGTGAGACATGTGTGCTATCTGGGTGGACCTTATAGAGTTACACCTGCTTTTTTATTCCTAAACACCTTCAAAAAAGTCTAAATTTCAAGCAACTGTTGTCAAAGACAGAAATTGCATTGTTATTCTTCGTTAAGCAGGAAAGACTTGATTGGATATTCAGAAATTTTCAAAGTCTGAGGATATCCAGATTCTATTGTCTACAATTATGAGAATAGGTCACGCATTTCAAGAGACAGTTTTTGTAGCACAGGAAGCAGGTTTCTGGAAGATGCGAAGTGACAACAAGCCGAGATGACAGAAGATTGGAAATGACAGTTTTGAAGCATCATCAAAACACTTGAATTAAATAGGTAGAACAATTCAAAAATTCAAGTAACCAACTCGTATCAAGAAGAATAATAATCTAGAAGGCTGAATGGTCGGGTTTTTTGTCCAAGCACTGTGCAAGAAAATAACCTTGCTGTTCATAAAGAACGTAGCAGACAGACTCAAATTTGTGTCACTTTATGGCCACCATGACAGAAAGTGGTTTTGCTATGTTCTCTGGAGTGATGAGTTATGTTTTGAGCTCACTATCAAAGCTCCACAACTCTGTCTCTGTAGGTCAGGTGAGAGATTTAACCCATGCTTGTCTACCATTGTGAAGTATGGACGAGTTGGAATTATGATATGGGGGTGGGGTAATTCCTGTATTTGCGCTTGGCAAACTGGTATGATGTAAGAAGTCTATTAATGCTAATGAGTATCAAAATATAATACAGAAACGATTGCATCCAATCGTGGACAATTTGTATGGTGGAAATAAAAGGCAAGAGACCATTTTAGAACAAGATAATGATCCAGCAAACAAGGCAAAAACAGCAAAACCATGGTTTGAGCGTTAATCTTTGTCAGTGATGTTTTGGCCTCGTCATTTACCAGATCTTGACCCCATAGAGAACGCATGGGCATATATTAAAGCCAAACTGGTTGGGAGAAATATTGGGAACACTTACCACCAGTGGGAATCCATAAGAAATCAATGGAACAATACTGAAGCAGCACACTGTAAACAACTATCAGAAGGCCTGCCCAAATGGCTCAGTTTCCTGGAGAAAAGCAAGGGAAAATCTACCCCATACTAAAACGTACTCTGCACACGAACACAGCATGCAGTGTTGTCTAACATTGTCGAATATTTCATCCATAATTTAAAATAAAAGAGTAATTACAAAAAAAATTGATAAAAAAAAGCTTGGTTCATTTTATTGCCTGGGAGTGTATTTTCCCAAGCTCAGCCTCGGTGGTTGCCAATAATCTCTAAAAGGCTACACGCGGAGTTAAAGCCAGGTGTTGAGGATCCTTGGCAAATTTACAAAAAAGATGTGAAACTGCCGAGAAAATTTCCGCCCAAATATTGTGAAGGAAAGAAGTAGTTGCTCAATTATTGTGCAGATTGGAGAGTTGTGGTAGATTTAGAATACCGTCTCGCCTTTCCAGCTGAGATCACATTAATCTCTCAGTGTCTTGATTTTGCCATCTGGTTCGTTAATTCAATTGCATTAACGAGGAAGGAGAGACAGGGGAGGAGATTATGTTGAAAAATAGATATTTGTTGTGGGAAAAAAACAACTTTTTTCTGCATCAATCTGCAGACTTATCCATGTTCTTATATATTCATTTATAAATATACATATATATACATATATATATATATATATATATATATATATATATATATATATATATATATATATATATATACATATATATATATATATATGTATATATATATATTCATATTCATATTCATCAGTCTTTTAATGTCTATTGTTGGATATAGACCTTCCCCAGGATTCACCACACTTCTTTATTGTGGGCGTTGTGGAGCCAGTACTTTCTGAATTTGTCTAGCTCGTTTCTCCATCTAATACTCTGCTGGCCTCGGTTGCGCAAGTGATCCGTCGGGATCCATGTTGTTAGTCGTGATATCCATTGGTTATCTGCCATTCTCGTGACATGGCCAGTCCATCGTCATTTGAGTTTTTTAATGGATTTTGATACATATATATATATATATATATATATATATATATATACATGTGTATAAATATATATATATATATATATATATATATATATATATATATATATATACATATATATATATATATATATATATGTATGTATAAATATATATATATATATGTATGTGTATATATATATATATATATGTATAAATATATATATATATATATATGTATGTATATATATATATATATATATATATATATATATATATATATATATATATATATGTATATGTATATATATATATATATATATATATATATATATATATATATATATGTATATATAAAAAAATATATATATATATATATATATATATATATATATATGTATATATAAAAAATATATATATATATATATATATATATATATATATATATATATATATATATATGTTGCTGAGCTACTTAGCATCACTCAGGGAAGAAAAAACTTCTGAATAAAGCAACACTGGAAAGCAAATTATATTTCATAGAGATTTCTAAAAATTCAATTGGTGGAAGGGACACATGCAAATTACTCCCCTCCAAGCCTGCCAACTCCCTCTCTGTCAGGCTTTTACAAGTACAAAAACGACTTCAATTATATCAATACAGGCGAGCAATTAATATTTTAGTATGGATTTCAAAAAGTTATTTGGTATGATGGGGGTTGGTGGGGGTTCACACACACACACACACACTTACACACACACACACACGTACACACATGCGCACACACACACACACACACGCACATTTGCGCACACACACAAATTTAAGATATAACAATACAGGCATGCTTGGATCTGAAACTGCGGAAAATTTTGTTCTCCTTTTGATTAGAAAATCCAAAAATGACCTGACCTTAATTGATTTTGAGTAGTCATTAGAGGTCAGCACCACCTATCTTATGCTTATCCTGGGGTCAAGTTAGCATTGTACGTAAATCTGCAGCCCATAGGGTGCAACTGTTTTGGATTCTATAAAACATCAAGTTAGTTAGAATCAAAGAAACACAGAAATTAACATCTGTCTTCTTCGTTGTATTAGATACATACATATAAACATATATTCATATTCAAATCTTGTTAGTCACACAATAGAAACTATCACATGACCAACGTTTTTTGGCAGCATGCTGTGTTGAGGGTGATCAATTAAAAAAAGAGAAAGAAGGGCGAATAAATCAATTCACTCACCTTTTGATAGGCAGTGATCACTAAAATGTCTGGATTTAAAAAAGAAAAGAAGTGAATGCTTCTGGACATAAACAAAGGGATCAATTTAGCTTAAACTTACATTGCAAATGGAACTCCCCCCGCCATCTTATTTTTAAAAGTTTTTTTTCTAAAACAAATATAATGAACATAATAAGGAAATGTTTGGATTTTCAGCCCTCTAGCTCTTGTAGTGTGGCATGTACACGTGATACATACATAGATAGCCAGCCAGACAGCCATACCAACTTAAAAACTGAAAAAACCTATTTTGACAGTTTTGGTCGAGAGTTTCTAACTGATACCCTGTGATGGATTATCAGACAGCTGGAGCCCCCAGAGTGAACTTTGGTTGGGGCTCCCCCTTGACCTTGCCCCCCTACAAAACCCTTCATTCAATAGAATAAAGAACTATCACATAGTTTTCATCTGTCTTCATTTGATTTTTTGTAAGGAACTCATTTTGACCTTTTTCCATCTTTTTCCGAATACTCGATCGTTTTTTGTTTTTTTTTCTGTGAATTCTCTCAATTCTTTTTATTTATGCACCATTTTTAATATCAGGTGTGCACGGGTATGAAATTTTCACAAACGGTACAATCACGGGGCCCCCTGCACAGGGTGCCCATGGGTAAGATGGCCCTGACCTCAAGGAAGGTTATATGAGACGTTGTGGAATGTTCTCAATGAAATAGATGTGTTGATCAAAGCCAATGTAGAGATAAGTGGAAAGGTTAGATAGAAGAAGAGGAAGTCTGCAGAGATAGATATGAACAGAGAGAGAGGGGGGAGGGAGAGATATGAACAGAGAGACAGAGGGGGGGAGATATGAACAGAGAGAGAGAGAGAGGAGGGAGAGATTTGAACAGAGAGATAGACAGAAAGATATAAAGACATTGGGATAGGGAGATATAACAAATTGAGATAGATAGATAAAAAGATAGATAGATAGATAGATAGATAGATAGATAGATATAAACACATTGAGATAGATAGATATGAACTAATTGAAATAGATAGATAGATAGTTAGATAGATAGATAGATATAAACACATTGAGATAGATAGATAGATATGAACTAACTGAAAAAGAGAGATAGATAGATAGATATAAACACATTGAGATAGATAGATAGATATGAACTAACTGAAAAAGATAGATAGATAGATAGATAGATAGATATAAACACATTGAGATAGATAGGTATGAACAAATTGAGATAGACAGATAGATAGATAGATATGAACCAATTGAGATAAATAGATAGAAACATAGAAAGATGAAAACACATTGGGATAGATAGAGAGATAGATAGATAAATAGATATCATTAACTGAAATTAATATCAAGAATTGGATAGATAGATGTATTGATAACTATGTCCCATTTAATCTTATTTTCTCTCAACTAATGACTCGGCTGTATCACACACATTCTCAAGATGTTACATTTGCTCATTCTCTCCTCTACTCACTCCAGTGACCTTCCTCCACCCCCAACATTTTTGTCTTCTACTCTTCCATGGGGGGAGACAAGGAATAAAATGTAGACAATAATGGCTCAATAACAGCCACATGATCGCCACCTGTTTGAAAACATTACAAAAAGTCACAGGCAGTGGCCAATTGACTATTAGACTGAGTAGGCTTAAGCCTTGGGGGCCCCAAAGTGAAGGGTGTGCTACAGATTAATTGAGTGTATATCTGAATATTTAGAATGATATTTATGTATTTTTGTGTATATTATTTATCAGGTTATCTGAATTCAATACAGATTTTTTATTCCATTATTTAAAACAGCCAACCAAAAATTGTCACCAAAACTAAAACTGTTAACATAGGTTTCCCCAGTTTTCAAGTTGATCTGGCAGGCTGGCTATGTATGCATGTATGTATGTATGTACACACAGGGTGCATCAATGGAGCTAAAGGGCTGAAAAATTGATTATTCACTCCTTAATATGTCTTGAAGGAATGTTTTTATTTTTTTAAAATTCCCATTCTAAATAGGTTTTTAGTGTGGGGGTTCAATTTACCATGTAAGTTTATACTGAATTCATCCCTTAGTTTGTGTCCAGCAGCATGTCACCAATACTGTCAAGATAGGATTGTTCAGTTCTGGCTATCTATGTTTGTATGCACAAGCTGCACCTATGGAGCTAGAAGGCTGAAAATATGGATATTTACTCCTCGTTGTGTCTAAAAGAAAAATGTATTTTTTGTTTTTTGAACCCCCACCCTTGTTGGGGGGGGGGGGTTCAATTTACAATGTTTGTGTCTGGCAGCATTTGTGCTTATTTTTTGAGAATTTAGACTTTTCCTGTCAACATAGGTTTCTTCAGTTTTTTAGTAGGTCTGGCTGGTTGGCTATGTGTAATGCGTACAGGCTGCATCAATGAAGCTAGAGGGCTGAATATTTAAACATTTACTCTTCATTATGTCAACAAAAATTTTCTTTTTTAAAAATTCTCACCTCTAATAGGTTTTTAGGGGGGAGGGTCAATTTACAATGTAGTTTTATGCTAAGTTTGTCTCATTTCTGCCCTTTTTTTCTTTTTTTAAAAAATTCATATTTTTTTCTGATCCAACAAAAGGCGAGGGAACTTTTATCCATGGATCAATTTTTTTATTTATTGATCACCCCAAACAATATTTTGCCAAAAGACTTCGCTCACATGACGGTTACTGTTAAGTGACTAACCAGACCTGTTTCTTTTTATATCAGGGATATTACATATTGACATATCGTTATCTGGTGTGTTCAATTTGTTGATTTATGAGCTGTTATCGACATTTTTGTAAAACGCAATGCACGGAGGTTTTCTAGGTAAATACAAACATGAAGGAAATGAAACATAATAGGAACTGTCAAGTGATCAATATCTGTAGGCTGCATACCATGTTGGGGATGATCAATAAAATAATCGTTGAAAAACAGAGATCGATGAACAAGTTACTTTGCTTGCCTTTTGTTGGGCGGTGATCACTAAAGAAGCCTGAATTTTCAAAAAACTAGTATGAATATTGCCAGACATAAACATTGTAAATTGAAACCCCCAACCCACTAAAACATATTTATGGGGTAATTTTCAAGAAACAAAAAACACTTTTTTTTTTCAGACATAATAAGAAGTAAATGTTTAAATTTTCAGCCCTTTAGCTTCATTGGTGCAGCTTGTGCATACAAACATATGTTGACAATATTGGTGACATGCTGCTGAACACAAACCAAGAGATGAATTTAGCATAAGCTTACATGGTAAATTGAAACTCACACTAAAAACCTATTTAGGATGTAATTTAAAAAAAAATAAAAACGTTCCTTCTAGACATATTAAGAAGTAAATAATGAAATTTTCAGCCCTTTAGCTCCATTGACGCACCCTGTATGTTCATGTATACACGCGTAGATAGCCAACCAGCCAGATCAACTTGGAAACTGGGGAAACCTATGTTGACAGTTTTAATTTTGGTAACAATTTTTGGTTGGCTGCTTCAAATAATGGAATAAAAGATATGTATTTAATTCACACAACTTTTATGCTTAATACAACAATATTTAGTAATTCAATGTGACTGGACTCCACTCTATTCTACTCAACGAAGTGTGGGTCAGGATAGGCAGGTTGGAGGTTGGGGGTTCTAAAACACTGCCTAAGGTCCCAGCTGGTATATAATCCATTCACTGACCCCGAACGCCTTCAAACCTCGTTATTCATCAACAGAAAATTCGAGGAAAAGACAAAGGGAAACAACTCTGCACTGACTTCTTTCTAATAACACTGGAGACAAACGAAAGTAATGAGATGATTTCAATGAAATTATTTAGAAAATGAAATCAGAGGGCCCTTTTAATGTGCCTTTTTTTCTCGATTCATATTGTGAACATTCGCAAGAAAAATTAATGGCGGTAAATAAATGTCTCCATAAGTACAGAAGTAGGAATACGTGCGTGCGCGCTCACACACACACACATACACATACATATACATATTTTCTTTCTCTCTTATCTATCTAGTATAAAGTTCTTCTCAATATCCCACAAGTTATTTGGACTAATCTGAATAATAATACAAAAAATTATCTATTTACATATTTCTGATCATATCTATCTATCTATCTATCTATCTATCTATCTATCTATCTCACTCTGTCTGTAATCTATCTATCTATCTATCTCACTCTGTCTGTAATCTATCTATCTATCTATCTCACTCTGTCTGTAATCTATCCATCTATCTATCTATCTATCTATCGAATCACCGTGGCCCTATTAATGGTCTGATCAACCAGCCACGTGGGTTACAGATTCTTCTCTCTTTGCTCGTATGTATGTGTGAGTGTGTGCGCGTGTGTCTCCGAGCGCTCCCGGTCACATTTTGGGGGCGACAACCTTGAAAAATTTGTATGAGTGTACCACTACACACCATCTGTAGACTTTTTCAAAAAGTGTTTTTTGGGGTTTCTAAGGTCATTTTGGGGACTAACAAAGACCGTATATTATGCTGGTATTTTTTAAGATAATTTTAGATAAGAGATCTATTTAAAAAAATATTTATATACGATGGTGCAGGAATACATCTGAAGCCTGACATATAATTACTAGGTGAATTATGACCTGAAATTTTCACAGTTGATCTATGCGATTAGTATTCACCACTGAATCAAGTGCATTGACAAGGAAAAGGAATAAAAAAAAAAATTTTTTTAAAAAGTATTTGGTGTGTAAAATGAAAGCTTTTTCCTTCAATAAGCTGAAAACTTAATGATATATAAATATATATATATATATATATATATATATATATATATATATATATATATATATATAATGTGTACTTTAGAGAGTGAGACAGACTCGGGAGTGAAGTGTTTGGTGGTAAGGTTTATTAATCCTTATATGTCAATAGTCCATACATGTTTCGGGATTCTTCCCATCATCAGTGGTGTGTGCTGTGTGAGTGTGTATTAAAATGTACCATATATATATATATATATATATGATCTAAAAAGCCTAACAGCTTTAAATAAAAGACATTAAAAAAAATTTGAGTCACTTCAGTCACTTATTCTCCAATATCTGCTTGTGTAGTTTATGTAATTTTCTTCAGTTTTTCCCCCTGGTTTACAAATACTTTGTTATTATGGTACTATGTGGATTTTCTCTTGTTGGGATCATCAGTTGTTTACCATGTAACTATTTCAGGGATTTTGAAAAACAAAACAGTTATACCAACATGGCACCCCAGCAGTGTTGATCAAACACCACCTCCCTTTATAGTTTAATGCTATACATGTAGTTTGTCATTTTATATAGGGTATTATCATAATCGATTGTATATGGATGTTATTTTATACCACACATCATTTAATTTTTTCGAAATAGGGCTAACTTATGTAGGCTACCAAAAAACATATTTTAATGATGAAGGACCAGTAAGTATAACAAGATGTAACACGTTGTTCGTGTCACTTCTATTGAGCGTTCATCCATGTGAGTATCAAATCTGTTGTGTTGGTTTTAATCTCAGACAGCATACAAACCAACTTATATCTTCTTCAAGAATACTAATTATACAGAAAAACCTTTCCAAGTTGCTTATCTAGCTAGTATATATGTATAAATGTATATACATATATATATGTATATATATATATATATATATATATATATATAGTGAAGTAATGGATTTGCTACGCAAACATGTTTATGTTTCTGCTCTTTGTAATGTAAATTGTCTTGTGGGTTTTTAAATTGTTTTGAATATCATACTGGTTGATCTATCTGTTGGTAATTTTTGCAGTCTTTTACCATTAATTCTTTTTTATTTGTTCGTGTTTATATTTGTTTATTTATCTCTCGTAGGGAAAGTGAGGTTTCAATCTATGTGCTTATGACTGGTTCTTATAAATTATGTTGGTTGTATTTGGAGTGTTTCAGACACTTTTCATAAGCCATGTTGGTGATCCATCAGTTAAGTGGGATGGGTTTAATTACAGGAGATAGATCCTATAATTATTATTTGTCTTCTAGTTTTAGGGTTCACCCTTGAAGAGCTTAAGTTGTTGGTTGGTTAAAATTTGTCTGTAAGGGTAACTAGACCCCAAGAAGAACATAGTATTGGAGGCATCCACCTACAAAGTCCTTAAAGGTCAGTTTAGGGTCAAAACTAATCCTTCCATCCTGAACAAAGCTTTTGAACATTCATTTATTTCTTTAAAAAAATCGATGGAAGTACCAATGTTCAAACATTTAAAAGTATGGGAAATAGAATTGGCAGACTGAGTTCAAACTGTGACTGAGATAATCAAAAATATTTTTTCTCTTAATTTTATGTGCTTTCAATCTATTAGACCTTCAAACCCTCTGGATGTTTGTCAGCTTTGGGGGAAAAAACTGAAAGGTGTATATTTAATTGTAATGTTAAATTCCACCCTTACTTTTTAGTGGGAAACCACAGATGTGAATTTTTTAGAACGGAATCTGACCCTAAGCTGATGATGAAACATGTTTATATTTGAGAAAAACCTCTAATTCTAACTTAAACCTTAACTAAAACATAACAACAAAACATGATCAATTTAAATCGGGCGATCAATTTAAAACTGTTGGTCCACTTTGAGGTTTTAAGGTTCTAGGAGCAGGTCTATTTGCGTGTCTACACTAAGGGTATTTCTGCATGGATCTACCTGGGACTGTGTGTAGGGTGGACCAAGGATAAAGGCATGCACACGCCACATTATTTAACTTTTATGGAATATTTATAAGATATCAAATGCTTTCCTGTGTTGTCATATTTTAATTTCTTTTTTTTTTCATTCAGGGCAACATCAGGTATCCCTGCTAAAATAAGCCCTTCAATCAATGGACAACTTATCACCTAACAAGTGCCAGCAAGTCTGCCAGATTTGTTTTTTCCTGAAATTGGATGCATTTGTTCTGAAAATCAGGCAAAATCAGACAGGTATAAGGATATGAAATGTGTAGATTTTGCGAGAAAATTTCCCGAAAGAAATGTTCAGTTAGTTGAGGTCATTCATTAACCATTCAGTTTGAAAAATATGAGTAGCTTGAAATGAGAAATTCTTTGTAACTGACGTCTAGATTGAATAAAATATGTATTGATTATAAACAGAATATTAGATTTTATTATTGTAATTTGTTGTCATTTGTAACTGACGCTTAGATAAGATAAAGTATGTATAGATTATAGACAGAATATTAGATTTTATTATAGTTGTTTACATTCGGATCCTACTGCTGTACATTAAATATTAAAGTGGGGATCCTCACCTGTTATATATATATATATATATATATATATATATATATATATATATATATATATATATATATATATATATATATATATATATATATATATCATTGCAATTTATATAAGTAAAGTAGATAGGGCTATTATAATGATAATGATACAAGATCATAAATTACATAGAATTCATTTCACAATAGGAAGTTTCTTACAAATGGTTACAAGCAGTCTGTATTCATCAGGTGGAATTCAATCCTGGAGCTATTGTCCACAGTTTGAGAAAACATTAATTTTTTCCTTTCTTTCTTTCATTTTTTGTTTTACCTCAAAATTTTTAGTCTAGACAACAAAGTTGTTCAATCCATCTGTGTATAAAGCCATTTGTGCCGTTTTCCAATTATATACATATATATATATATATATATATATATATATATATATTGTCATAAACTTTACACTTTAGCTGAAAAAGGATTTTAGTTTAGGAATTTTGTAATTTGAATACAAACAGTCCTCCAAAACATCCTACGACGTCTTGTAGTGCAAATTAGTTGCTTTTTGATCCCTGTTAATCTATGTTCAGATTTTTTGCATTATACACAAAATATCAAATGTTATTATTGAATACATTTGGATTCTTATGTTGTACGTTAAATATTATGATGGCAATCATCTGTTGTGTATGTGTATATATATATATATATATATATATATATATCTTCATCTGAAGAGGCCCAAATAGGGCAGAAACATAAACGTGTTTGTGTAGTGAATCCTCTATTTCATCATATTTTAAGCTCTACCATAACTTGATGTTTGATGTTGAATGTATTGAGCACTTAATGAAATAAACCCATCACACATTAGACATTGCATTCTATTATATTACATTAAATTGTATCCCTGATTTGTATTGTATACATATACATATATATATATATATATACATATATATATATAATGCTCTTCCAACTTAGGAATAGAGCACTCTGGTGGATGGGGAATTATACGTGAGTAAATATATTGCTTAAATTCAACCTTACTGACCGTCCAGGTCTGCATAGGGTAGAGGTAAGATGCCAGCCTCTGGGTCTGAAGGTTCCGATCCTACCTCGTGGTACTGGATAGGATAATGGATAGTCTATAGCCACACTGAAGAGTTGTAATACAATGAAACAGCTGTCTGTGGATGACACAATTATTTAATCATCATTATTATCATATGTATATATATATATATATATATATATATATATATATATATATATATAGCTTGATTCAAAATGATATCACATCCATTATAGAAGACAGCAACATTACAATTAACTCCAATTTCTTTAAACAATTCATCATGTAGTGTTTGTAAATTCAGTACTACGACCAAGGCGTATTATCTGGTTTGTAATAAATTAGATACATGATTCGTGAACAAAAGGGTTTCTTATTGCATGTAGTACACTGATTTTAATGAAGGACTGTTCCAAAAATATATCATATTTTAGTAAAAACCACATTACTGGTGAAAATTTCCCTTATTTTGACAATAAAATCTAATATAGTCAATATTTTGTTCTTCCTCGTTTTTCAATCCTTTTAGGCATTGACCCAATATCGGGAATATACGTATTGAATTGTTTTTGTATTTTCCGAGGTAGACTGAATCGCTGCTATTAAAACGTTTTGAGACATCTATTTATTTTATTATTCTTCATCTCAGGCATTCTTGAATTTCCCTGAAAAGTTTTTTCATTATATTTGAACTGGGATAGTTTGCCAGCCAGTTTCAAATACAGATTTGCTTGAAGGAAAACAAATTCAAAATTAAATGTGCAATATGACGGTGGGTATCATTTTGCTGAAATATCCGATTTTTTAAGTTTGTTAGCGAGTGTTTGAATGGCAACAATTTACTCTCTAAAACCTCTGTGTAAGTCATTGAATTCATCTAGCCTTTGTCGGTCACTATTGCTTTCTGGTGATATGCAACCCCATACTGTAACTGACCGAGGGAATTTGACTGTATGTTCTAAGTTTGCAAATCTTTCAGGTTTTTCCCTCTAAATATTGGGGTTTCCACTGCTGGTAGCATATAGGATGTTGCATTCATTGCTGATAATTACTTTTCTCCAATCCTTTACAGTCCACAAATAGTATTTCTTACATAAGTCTAATCCGGCTTGTTCATGTTTTCTTGTAAAGGGAGGTTTTTCAACCTTACGAGCACTTACCAGTCCTGATTCTTTTAGTCTATGTCTAATAATTGACTTTCTGCGTTGTATATTCGACTCCCGTTTCAAAATGGACAAAGAGGTGTCTCTGTTTTTTTTGTAAATATTTAGCAGGTTTTGGTCTCGTCTTGGAGTGCTCATAGTTGGATGTCCAGAGAGAGCAAAAAAGTCGACCCACACATGAACTTCAGTAAAACAAAAATCATGTGCAATAATCATGTTGAGAATAAGAACATAACTGTCAAGGTAGAAGATGCAAAACTTGGCAAGGTAGACCACTACATCTACGTAGGACAACGAATCTCCATGAGATCCTCAAAAGAAGAAGAAATCAAGCGAAGAATCACTCTGGGATGACAACCCTTCGGCAGAGCAAGCTCAACTTTCAAAAACCAGACGATCCCGATAATCTTAGAAGAAGAGTAAACCATCAATGCATTCTCCTAATAGTCACTTATGGAGCTGAAACATGGAACCCAACCAAGAGACAAACCTGCAAACTGAGAAGCATGCAACATGCACATGAGAGAATCATGTTCAACCTCACATGGAGAGATCACAAGACAGCTCAGTATATAAGGAAGAAAACGGGAGTCTGAGACATCAAAGGAACTATTAAAAAAATTCAAATGGCAATGGGCAGGCCATGCTGTAAGAATGAAAGACAACCAATGGACATCACAACTCACAACATGGATCCACAGAAATCACATGATAAACCGAGGCCGACAGAACACAAGATGGAGGGATGGGCAAATTCAGAAAATACTGGCTCCGTGATAGAGAATTGTGGCGAATCCTGGGGAAGGTCTATGTCCAACGACAGACATTAAAAGACAGATGATGATGGTTGCTGCATTCTTATGCAAACTTTTCAGACTCAAGATTGACCAATCTTCATGTTATTAAAAACCCATTTTTCTTCACGAACCGTGGATTTTATCAATTAAAAATGGCTCTAGTCTGACGACCAGAAAATATGCCCAGATAGTAGTACAGAATATATAACCACTAATGGTGGATATGATATCATTATGAATTGAACTGGATATTTATTTTTACTAAGATCAGTTTGAGTGAACATCACCGAAAAATAATGAAAAAATATTTTTCTCGTGTAATAACTAAATCTGAGCTTTGCGTTTTTGAGAAAAAGTAACTTTTATAAGGGAAGCAAGTTGTGAGTGAGTTCGTGTGTGTAAGACCGTGCTAAATCTTCGGAATTTTGTGCTTTAATCAGGCGAAAAAAAATGTCTCTAGCTATAGTAATATCGGCGTCACCCTATAGTAAACGTTTACCTCAGATTAAATTATTCAAAACTAATTAATTATTCCACATAACCGTCCGATATTGTAAATCCAAGCGGTGGCTGTGTGTTAACCTGTCAATATTTCATAAATCGCGGATTCAAGATTTGTTAATGGCCGCTGTCACTCTTCGATCATAATCGGAAACTTTCGTTCTCAAAATCAACCTTTTTTTAAAAAAATAGATAAACAATATATATTTTAGAAACTTGAAAACTAAAATAAAACTGAAATGCAACAATTATTCTTTTGTCACGTAAACAATAAAGGCCCTTTCCAGGAAATTTCTGGCTATTTTGATTCGAATTTACTTCTGCAATAAGATTTTAGATTGTATTATAATTCGAACATAACAACCCTTCTATCTTTCCACTTTGCGACGAAATAGAATTCAATAATTAAATAATAAATCCAAGTTATAGTTTTCTGAATCGGATTGAATACAGAGCAGTTTATCTTGGTTTACAGAATATCAACCCGAATTTATTTGGGCATTGAATTAGACAATTGTGGACGTCCATCTATTGATTTAAATTTCAATGGGACATACAGAGCTAAATAAAGGACACTATGTCTGAAATCGGACATATTTGGCAATCCTGTGTACTGGTCTAGTCTGTTATTTACTCTTTCTGCGGTGGGAGTGTTTTTTTAATTCGCTCAGTTCATGACCCTCGGATTTATTTTGTTGTCTTACGTTATCATTTACAAAGGCTTCCAGACTGAGCCGGAAATGGTGTTAGCAAGAAATATGTGGTATTTTCAGGGAATGAAATTAGTTTTATTCTTTTCATTATAAGCATTTTAAATACTATATTTTATTTCCTCTTACATTGTTATTCATATCCATCAGGGTATTTTGCCAATTATACATTAGTGCTATTTTTATTAGGTGTTGAAAAAAAAAAAAAAAAAAATGTATATATATATATATATGCATATATATATATATATGCATATATATATATATATATATATATATATATATATATATATATATATATATATATATATATATGCATATATATATATATATATATACATATATGCATATATATATATATATATATATAAATATATATATATATATATATATATGCATATATATATATATATATATATATATATATATACATATATATATATATTTATATATATATTTATATATATATATATATATACATATATATATATATATTTATACATATATATACATATATATATATATATTTATACATATATATACATATATATATATATTTATATATATATATATATATATATATATATATACATATATATATATATTTATATATATATATATATACATATATATATGTATATACATATATATATATATGTATATATATATATATATATAAATATATATATATATATATATATATATATATATATATATATATATATATATATATATATAAATATAATTCATTAATACCAGTTAATCAGCATTAACTGACCCCTTATCCCCTATAACTCGATTAAAAATAACAAACAACGAGAATCTTCTTTAATCTCCAGAATATCTTTTTTTGTTTTTGGATATTTTTGTTTCTGCTCTGTTTTATAAAGCATTTGACAATTTATCAATATACCTACACCGTTTAAAGTGGATATGTCGCCTGGCCCTACTTTCTATTTAAAACTTTTTTGATTTTTATTTCTGTCTTCCTGCCGGACTGGCCTTCCAAACCCCCAGGCTTCCTCTTCGTTTCTGCAAAAATTATCAGGGTTGATCTTGGAGAAAGTGGTGGGTGAGTGTTAGGACTTGGATTGGGGTTTGTAAAAATCAAAAATTTGTTACTGTGTGGACTCTCTTATAATGTGGTTGAAAACCATGGACCCTGGCTCCTGCGTTTCAATGGGGCTGCAGTGCATATATATATATATATATATATATATATATATATATATATATATATATATATATATATATATATCAATGCTCTTCCAACTCTGAACTGGAGCACTTTGGTAGATGGGGAACTATGCGTAAGTAAATACATATCGCTTAGTTCGGTCCAGTTTCGCGTAGGGCAGGGGTCTGGGTCTGGGTCTGAGGCGAAGGTTTCGATCCTAGCTTGTGGTACTGAAAGGGATGTTGGATAGTTTATAGCCATACTGAAGAGTTGTAGTACAACAAAACAGCTGTCTATGGATGACGCAATTATTAATTATTATATATATATATATACATATATATTTAATAATGTGTACTATAAAGAGTGAGACCGACTCGGGAGTAAAGTGTTTAGAGGTAAGGTTTATTAATCCTTGGATGTAAATTGTCCAGACACGTTTCGGGATTCCTCTCATCTTCAGTGGTGTGTGCTGAGTGAGTATGTGTTTAAAGTTCCCATGTGGAACCAGAGTCCACTATCAGGAGCTATGGATTGTGGGTAAAATATGTTGTAAGGGCTGCTGGAGGCCTCCTGCTGGGTGGGAGAATGTCCAATATATATATAATTATCAATTATATATATATATATATATATATATATATATATATATGTTTGTATTATGGACATGAAATGATCCGACAAAATGTAGATGAAAATGACAATTCGAAGGTGAAGAGAAAAAACTCAAGAGATAGGTGTTATATCTCAAAATTTTTCATAATTCCTTGGTTACAGATGGATGCATTTTGACAGGGGCCAGCTAGTTTTTTTCAGAGAAAGAATATTTGAAATAGTTTAAAACAGCAAATTCTTCCCTGTGAACCTCCTGAATCTGATTCACCTGACGAAACCAAAACAGGGTAAAAACATGAACATGTTTGTGTAGAGAATCCTCATTCCATCATATTTTAAGCACTACTCTAACTCAGTTTAAAGTTGAATGTATCGAGCACTTTATGAAATAAACCCATCACACATCAGATATTGAATTACCGATTTGTACTCTGGTATATATTCATGTATATGTAATTTGATAATTCGACAATTTGGAAAAACAACTAGATATAAATATAAATTTTTTCATATACTTCATATTTCTGATTTGGAATTAGTAGCTTCACCAGATCAGATTTAGATAGTTTAAAGAATTATATGATGTCCAACATGTGGTGATATCATGTTTCTGCAACGTTATTCGGTTCTCTCCAGGATTATTTGGCTTCTATTACTTAGAATTTTGGCTCATGTTCCTCTGATATATATATATATATATATATATATATATATATATATATATATATACATCTATATGTATATATACATATATATATATATGTATATATCATTGAATTTACTTTAGTGCAAAATCAGAGATGCAATATAACATAGTATAACATAATATAATATAATGCAATATCGATGTATTATTGGTTTATTTCATAAAGTGCTCCATACATTCAACTTCGAATGTTAAGTTGGTTTAGAGTAGAGCTGGAAATATAGTATAATGGGGATTCGCCACACAAACATGTTTATGTTTCTGCCCTGTGTGGGTTTTTTCAAATTAATCTGAAGAAGCCCAGACAAGGCAGAAACATAGTGTGTGTATATATATATATATATATATATATACACACACACTCTCATATATATATATATATAATATATATATATAATCAGGGATGCAACATAGTATAACATAATATAATACAATATCTGATGTGTGATGGGTTTATTTCATAAAGTGCTCAATACATTCAACTTTAAACATCAAGTTGGTTTAGAGTGGAGCTTAAAATGTAATGGAATAAGAATTTGCTACTGCAAGTTTAGCCAATTTCTAGCCATTTCTAAGCCATTTCCGACATAGCCACATTTAGCTATTTAAAATAGCTAACAGTGTTTTTTTTTTTTTTTTAGCCAATTTTGCCTGATTCTGACAGTTTTTTTGGGGTTGATTTAGCGCATTTTTTTCTTGAGTTGGCAACAATGCTTCTCCTTCCCAATGATGGACTCTAGTTCATTGCCATAAAAGCAGCGTTGTTTTCTGGCTTGCAGTGACAGATTATCCCCCACCTGGACTCCCTGAGGGTGAGATTTAGTAAGATACCCCTGACCTTGCACCCACTACCCTTTATTGAATAGAATAAAGTGACATCAAGTGACATTGAATACCTCATATCATCGTATTATGTATAATAGTATAATATCCTAAATTCATATGAATCAATTACGTATCTAAAATACTTACATGCTCACTCAAACCATTTCTTTTCTGTTGCCCCATCTTCCACCTCCCCCCCAGGTGACACCCTCAAAAGGGTGACACCCTCAAAGGGGTGACACCCTCAAAGGGATGACACCCTCAAAGCGGTGACACCCTCAAAGCGGTGACCCCATGATGTTTCGGCAGCGCGAAAAATTCAACATTTACCATTATATTTCAACAATTTTAGTCAATCTGCAGCCATTTTCAACAATTAAAAATTGCCTTAAAAAGGCTAACTGTGTTTTTTTTTTTTGTTAGGGTGTTATAGCGACAGTTTTTAGACATAGCGTTAACGTGAAAATTTTTTTGAGTTGGCAGCACTGGGGGTGACACCCCGAGTTAACACACCAGGAGATACCAACCCTAGGAACGCCCCTGCCCTAGACTTGAGCCTACTCAGTCTAAAGGTTAATCCACCACTGCTGGCATGCGTAGGATGTGTCCGGCTAGCTTTATATATTTCTCTCAATGATAGTATCAGCGAATAATTTCTGCTCGCTTCTCCCGAGTACTTTGCCGTTTGTAATCCTGTCTCTTTAATTTTGTTGTGTATTAATTAGATTTGTTCAATGGAGAATTGGTAATTCATTGTTTCTGTAGTAATTGCCGGTTGTTTTTTTTGTTTTTCACAAGCCCCCCCCCCCCCAACTCAGAGGGGAGCTGGCCCGATGCCTTACCCAAACCATTGAGCAAATTCTTGCCTTTTCAACACTTTTTAACTCTTTATTCCCCTTGAGTAATAACAGTCGAATCTCATTATTATGGTTGGTTGTGTTTTTATTTTATTGCATGGCCTTGGAAGAACTTTCTGGATTCATTACTTCATTCAACAAACCTGCCCGTGTTTTGAACTGTGTGTTTCAGACATTTTTTTACATTGCTCCTACAATACTTACAATAATTAAATAACGTACATGTTTCTATGGTGTCTCAATTTCACATACATACAATATGTTTGGCTACAGATGTATTAATGCACCATCATTTATGTATGTGTGTATGTATATATAAACAGAGAGAGATAGATAGATAGATAGAATGGTACAAATGGAAATAGACTTCTCTAAGAATTTATTTTGTAATATCAGTTAGATACAGATAGATAAGTAGACTTGCCTTTGCAGTAAATAATTGAACAACCGTGGCATCAAAATTTGAAGTCGTGTAAAAAAATTCGATCGGAGAATAAATATGGTCAGAGTAAATTCTATGTGTGACATCACTGGTGTTTTCCAGTGGAAAACATCTAAGATAGAGAAAGAAAACTTCTAGAAACTAGAATCTTGATATTATTGATAAACCCATATAATAAAATAAGGCCCCCCCAAAAGTAGAAAAAGCTTTTTTCAAAAGAAAAAAAAAAAAGAAAACATTTTTAGAAGGGGTCTAATGGAGTACTGATGCCAATTTTCAAGTTTGTACACAAAACGGTATGGCCAGAAGTGCTGCAACAAATAAACAAATACATCCACAACACATGCATGTATAAAAACGGATAGAACTCTGAGCCACCTTTGGTGGCTATGGTGGTTCAATTTATGAACTTGTTTTGATTTTAAATACAATGTGGATTTTTTCGTCTACTGTACAACTTTTTTTGTTGCGTTATAATTTTGAAAGCACAATAAATGTATATATATATATTCATGTATATATATATATTCATATATATATATATATAAATATATATATATATATTTACATATATACATATATATAAACATATATACATATATATATATATACATATATATACATATATATATATATATAAACATATATATATATATAAACTTATATATATATATGTATAATATATAATATGTATGAAATATAATAATATATAATATATGTAAACATATATATATATATATATTTATATGTTTATATATATATATATATATATATATATATATATATATATATAAACATATAAACATACATATATATAAACATATAAACTTATATATATATATATATATAAACATATAAACATATATATATATATATATATAAACATATAAACATATATATGTATATATATATATAAACATATAAACACACACATATATATATATATATATAAACATATATGCATATATATATTTATATATATATATAAATATATATGTATGTATATATATATATGTGTATATATATATATATATATATATATATATATATATATATATATATATATATATGTTTATATATATATATATATACATCTATTTCTCAAGTGGGTTTAGGATTACATCTATTGAATTGAAAAAAAATGTTTGTTTTCTTTGAGTTGTGCTTCTTAAACTATTGCGGGATCGTTCACCCTCAAATCTTCATCAAAAAATGTCATTCAACCCCAACTAAATTTTCTTATGTTTTCTTTTTATCGTTTTCATCTTATTCTCCCTTGTGTATAACTAGAAACCATCAACCAAAACTGTCAACATAGGTTTTTCCGGTTTCCAAGATGCTCAGGCTGGCTGGATTTTCAAGCTGTTCAGGCTGGCTGGTTATGTATGTATTGCATCAAGAAGCCACACTAATGGAGCTAGAAGGCTGAAAATAATATTTTCTCTATTCCCCAAACATGAATTTTTAGTGGGAGGTACAATTTATGATGTAATTTTATGCTAAATTGGTCACTTGGTTTGTCCCTGGCAGCACTTACACGTGACTTTGAAAAAAATTTAGATGTTTTGGTGATCACTGTCTGACAAAGGGCGAAAGAAGTAACTTATTCATGATCACCCATTTTTCCAATTTTTAAATTGATCACCCCCCCCCAACACGGCATGCTTCCAAAAGACCTTGGTCACGTGACAGTTTCTATTGAGTGACTAACCAGACTTGTTTTATGCATAATTCATTTTATATCTTAAGGTCGCTCCCAAAAGGTTATATTACAGTAAATTTGGGAAATATCCTGCATCCACAGTATTCAGCTTCACTGCCATTTAACCAGAGGGCGCTCATATCCCTACCAATGCTATTGTCAGGGCAAGTAATCGTGCATGGATCCGCCCCCAAATTTGATCCTCCCCCGTAGCATATCCCCTTTCCTACATAAAATTTTGTGTAGATACACATGAACTTCCAGTAGTATTTCGTGGTACAGATATATAACTATGACGTAACTGAGCATAAATCTGTCCAAAAACTTAATCAATTCTTTGGTAGCCTATTGTCTAGCAATGCATAAAATTTTTATTGAAATTTATTGAGAACTTTTGGAGATATCGTGTGAACAGTCATGACTGTATACATAAATCTGTTAAAAAAAAAAAGAAAAAATATCTCTCAATCCAAAAAAACATTCCTAGATCTGTCTCAAAATTTAACCAATTTTTCTTCAACCCATTCCAGAAAATTTCATCAAAATTCATCAAGAACTTTTGGAGATATTGTGTGGATAGGCAGATGGAAAACCGGAAAGATGCGTTTGAATATATATCTATACACCTCTTTGTTGGTAGAGGTAAATAACTTATTGACCACTTTCATCGCAATGTATGTTATTTAAAGATGGAATGATTTCTACTAACAAGAAAAATCACGACATCTTAGGATCCAGAATGCACAAGTGTTTCAACCAATGTCTGTCTGTTTTTAAAATCTATTACTTTTCATTGGAGTGTTTCTGACTCTTTTAAGTCATTTGAACACTCACTGTTTTTTTAGTCATTTTTAGTTTTCATTTTAAACACGTCATGTGTCAGAGTTTCCAACTTTTACAATTTTAACATCTATAAGCTATTTTGACTTGTTTTTTCTTACAAATCTTGACTCTTTGTTATAAAAAACTTCCTTTTTACTAACCCTTTGATGTGAAAAGGGGCCAAAAAAGGCCTCACTTAGTGTGACCAAGAGTAAAAAAAAAAAAAAAAGAAGAAATATCTGTATAAACTAAGTCATTTATCGTTCAAATTTTCATTCACTCTTCATTCCCCGATGAGATTCATTCAATACCGCCCCCGTATGATTTCTTTTACCTTTGTGTGAATCATTCATCAGTTTAAGAAGCACTTTCTTAGAGCTTCCAAGATGAAATCCATTTTCTCTGCATATATTTCACAGAGAATGCGTGGGCAGATCCTATTATGAGGTTGAGTGTGTACGTCGTGGCTGTGAATCTATGGTCGTGTGTCTGTGAATGACAACTACCAGCCTCTTGGCTCTGAAATCAAAACAGGTGTTTTGCATCTGTCTTGCCTTTAATCGTCGGGGGGGTTGGGCGTGGGAGTTCGCCTTTTGATAGCGATTAGAACAACGATCTACAAATTCTTCTCTGTTTGACCTCATCTGAAATCTCTTAATCTGATTGCCGATTTAGGTTCTGTTTCGTGTGTAGGAGGGGAGGGGGGAAGGAGGGAATGGTCCCCCACCACCACCACCCACCTTCAATGGAATCCTTTGTTTATTGTGAGACGTTGTTTGGGGCTGGAGGGGCGTTGTTGCATCGTTGTCATGTGACGGAATACATTTTCTGAGTATCAATATCAACTCGTGGTATATCAGAGTTGGTCGGATAACAGCATGTGCAAATGTGGTCATAACACTGGCCATTGTCAAGGTTGTCAATGGTGTAACAACTTTTGCTGCTGCAGCCTTAGCAGAGAAAGTAGCAAAAGGAAAGTGGTAGTATATATATGAGTGTGTGTGTGTGTGTGTGTGTGCATGCGTGTGCGTGCGTGTGTGTGTGCGTGCGGCTGAATATGTTTGTCTATGTATATATATATATATATATATATATGTACGTATAAGCTTGTATGTGTATGGGTATATATGTTGTCAGTGTAAGTCCATGTGTATATATGAGCGTGTATATATATATATATATATATATATATATATATATATATATATATTTATATATATATATGCACTCATATAGAGTCTCAATCTCAGTCTATTCATATGTATCTCAGTTTTCATACCTAGCTATCACTCTATCTATTCATCTGTCTGTCTGCCTATGTCTATCTATCTGTCTATCTATGTATCTATCTATTTGTCTATCTATGTATCTATCTCAGTCTGTTTATATCTATCTATTTATCACGCTTCATATCTATCTATCTATATCTATTTGTTTATCTATGTCTATCTATCTGTCTATCAATCAGTCTATCAGTCTATCTATCTATCTATCTATCTATCTATCTATCTATCTTGTGAAGCAGCACGTGAGGGGGTGGGGGTGGGGATTATGCTTGTTTGTGTTAACTGCACATCAAAAACCAATCAAAAAATGTTGGAAAAATTAAACAAAAATTGTTTGAAATGATTGACAACTCAGAATCAGAATAATTGCAGAAATGGTCTCCATCAACAAGTGACACTAGTTGACGTAGGTGGGTGTCCACAACCTCCTCTCATCTTTGACATCCACTCGACCAACGCAAAAATCTCCCGTGTCATTTTGAACACACGTGCTTGTGACGTACATTCTTTTCCAGAAACTTCAGTTTGCATAAAGAAAAAGATTGGAAGCTGTTCAATTCAATTTTGCCCAAAGATTTTAAATAGATGTATTACTCGATTTTCATACTGACCATTTCAGGATCCGTCAGAAACACGTCTGGTGCGTATCAGCAAACAGGAAACGCGAGCGGATTGAAACTTTCAGGAGTTGTCTATGCTTGCCCTTTGGTCAATTTGATGGTCAGATGGTTTGTGTATGCATGCTGTGGTTCAAATTACGTAAACCCAGTATCTTAAATTCATGGACCACTTGTAATTGACTGTAGAACTCTTCAATAAAGAGAGATACAAGTAATGGAAATCTTCTGTGAATTGGATAGATGAAAAGACTGAAAAAAAATTCGCTAAATGGTTAAAGGGAGATAATTCTAAGCCGGAGTTATTTCTCTTGATTGTAATATTCAATCTTATTTTATGAATTCAAGAGTTAATAGCCACTCCTCATGTTTACTGAGCTTAGTATCATTTGGCATTGAGCCAAAACTGCAGAGCTCTCAGCAAAGATTGAGTTACAAGACTTTTGTCAGGATAATTAGAGATAGCACCAAAAAAATTGGATTCATGCCATAACAAGAGCAGGGCCAGGCCAACATGGGCAGTTTCCCAGAATTCCAACAGTCAAGGGATGACTGTCATATGTCCAAGACAGAAGGACTTTCCAAATATTAATGGGAAAATGAATAATATAAACAGAATAAAAACAGTCAAAATTGGAAAATTCCCTGATATGAAGTCAGTTTTTTAGGAATATCTGACTGTTAAATACTTTCTGTTGTGGTCAAACTGAGAGAAAAAATTGGCAAAATAAATTCCAAAGACCGATGACAGTCAGGCTATCAGAATAAAAACAGTCAAAATTAGAAAATTCCCTTATATGAAGTCAGATTTTTTAGGAATATCTGACAGTTAAATATTTCCTGTTGAAGTGAAACAGGAAAAAAAAAATTGGCAAAGGAAATTTCAGAGACCGATATGAATCAGGCTGTAAAGGGCGCCGAAGTTCAGTTTGTCCGGGCCACCAAGAATCTGAGAGGCCTCCCTGCCTAGACTGATAATCATTTCAGAATTATCTACCTTTGCATTTTAAAGTTCTCCTCTAATTTTGTTTGGATTTGTGCGGTTGGTTGATTTTGGATGTCAACGAGCCAAGTGTAGAGACTGGAACAGTCACACATCAAATGTCAAGTATAACAATTCCGATTTAGAGAACCGGCTGTACGATCAGCTGAGAAGATATTGAGTATGGAGAAAGAAAGAGAGATATATGGACAGACAAAGACAGAGAGAGAGAGAGAGAGTGAGAGAGAGAGAAGCAGGCAAGGAGATGAGACACGTGACCTACCCCAACCGAAGATGAGATCACCATCTCTTATGATCCATGAGTCATATGGCGCTTGGCTTTTCATTTAACACGAGTGAAATATTAGATACATCATTTATTAGAAACCATCAACCAAAACTGTCAACAAAGATTTCTTCAGTTTTTAAATTGGTCTGGCTGGTTGGCTGATTTAGTATGTATCACGCACGCCTGCCACATCAGACATTTTCTGGTTATTATGTCTGGAAGCAAGATCTTTTTTCTTTTTTTTTTAAAATCTCAGTGGAGGATTCAATATGAAATCAGAGTTCATGATGAATTGGCTTCTCAGTTTGTGCTTTTATGAAAATTCAGACATTTTTAGTGATCCCTGCCCAACAAAAGATGAGAGAAGTAACTTATCCATTGATCACTCCCTTTTCAAATTTTTAAATTGATCACCCCCAACATGGCATGCAGCCAAGAGACTTTGTCAAACTTGTTTTAGTTATCACTGCCCAACAAAAGGCAAGAGAAGTAACTTATTCATTGATCACTCCTTTTTTCCAAATTTTATTTGATCACCCCCAACACAACATGCTGCCAAAAGAATGGTCAAACTTGTTTTAGCTATCATTGCCAAATAAAAGGTGAGAGAAGTGACTAATTCATTGATCACTTTTTTTTTCCAATTTTTTAATTGATCATCCCTAACACGGCATGCTGCCAAAAGATGTTGGTCATGTGACGGATCCTTTAAGCGACTAACCAGACCTGCTCGACATATCGTTTTTTTTTTTTTTTAATCCAACAGAGATTGATACTTGAGTTGAAGTGCTGCCTTCAGCCGTCTGTCTTTAATCGGAAGATTCTAGCCTGTTATATAATTTTCTTACAAAGATGGGAGTGTACTGACGTTGGTCTCCGGCTGTAGTTTTTTAACGTTTTCCCAAACTCTCACTTCTTCCAGATATGAAATCTTTGTTACACCCCTTAATCTTAGAGCTTAAAATATCAAATTCACGAACGTCATAATTGGCAAAGTCAGTATTAAAATATGAATCATTGCCACCCGTATACACAGAAAAAAAAAAAATTGCTTCTTCGGACCAACTTGGAAAATTTACTTTGTTTAAAAAAAAATTTGTTAACCCAAATTTATTAGTTTGTCTCACAGCAAATTTATTTTTAAATCTGACAAATATTACTTTTGAATAAACAAATGAGTTTACTTGTAACAAATTAGAATGATTTTTTAAAAGGTTTTACTATCTAACACTTTTTTTTCGCATGTTGGCTGCTTTTTACTTTGTGGATTAAGCAGTGGTGGTGGTAAGATCATGTTACCATGATGAAAATGCTACCAGTTTGGGTTGAACCATAAATCTATGATCCCCCCCTCAAAAAAAAACATGGACAAATTCGGTTTATAATTTCATTATAAACAGGACACCCTGCCCATAAACAATTTTGAGGGGAATTTAAAAAAAAACCCCCAAAAAACCCTTTTCTCTTCTCATTGAGAGGAGTGTGTGTGCAAAATTTCAAGTTTCTACTCTAAACAGGGCAAAGACAGGATAGATACATAGATACATATATAAATGTCAGAACACATGAATAACCTAACCCCAGCAACAGTGAGTAAACTGGTCTGTTGTGGGTAGCAGTGATTGATTATGCTTTTTCTCACGATATTAAAAAGCGTGTTTAACAAAATGTTAAAATTTATCAGATGTCAAAAAGTTTGCATCTAGGCATTACTAATAAAACCGTTTAATGTACCGACTGCTGATGCTTTTGTCTCAATTAACTTTGAAATGCGTGACATTTAGGTACTGAGAAGCATTCTGAATGCTATGCTGAACATCCAGCCGATATTTTGTTTTTATACGAAGTAGGAATGATAATTCTACTGCGTAAAGAAATGGAGTCATAAAAGTTGTATACCATGGCAATAAAATGAGAAAAATGTTTGTTTGTCACCTCGATCTTACACACTCTAAAACTATATTATGTACCTCTTAGGTATGTTGGTTTATCTATTGGTAGGAGACTAGTCTCAGCCATAAATAAGAAGTTTATCTTTTAACAGGGACTTTATAAAAATGACTTTGTGTCAAATTTGGCTCAGGCTAATGAAAAGTTAGATGCAAGAAATGCAGAACTCCCAACAATCTATATTATAAAGTACTTAGATACATGAGTGTGTGTGTGTGCGTTTGTATTCTAAGATGTTGAGAACTACACATTGCAGAATAGAAACAAAGGCATGTCAGGAATCAGCAGGTCTATAATTACTCATAGGACATGTTTTCAGTTTGGATTTTGCAAAAAGAATACAGTCGATATTTACAGGGTCTCCAATCATGCTCTCAGAAAACAAGTCTGTCGAAAAATATTTTTTCTTAGTGTTTTTTTATCCAGGATTTTCAGAAAGAAATGGAGATCTATTAAATCAAGTTATCTGTATATTTTGAACCAAGACCATCCAGAATGTTTTTTTCATCATTCATTTGAACCTACTCACATGCGATGGGGGTTCAATGATATTTAAAAAATTTCTTTTGAGCAGTATTTCTTAGGTTTAAAATTATGGTGGGTCAGTAGCTGAGTGTTTAGAGTCTTGGAAATAGAATTGAACAAGTACAAACGCTGATAGGAAAAGATTTTTTCTCCTTTCAATTGTATATTCTTTCAAATTATTTGACCTTTGAACCTCTGATAAAATAATTTCTTTCATGTTTTAGAGGGGGCTTCTATTTACAATACAATTGTAATACTAAATTGACACTCAGATTTTGCCTACAGCACAAATTTTGAAGTTGAATTTTATAAAAAAAAGTTACTCAATATCTACGCTCTCAGAAAAGAAGTCCATACCCACGTTTTTTTCAAAAATGTACTTTTTCGGTCGTAATTTGAATTGTCAGAGTCATAACAGTTCAGTAGCCGAGTTCGTGAGCCTTTAGAAAATAGAATTGGTGAGTCGAGTTCAAACTTAGACCAAGTAAGTTTTTTTTCCTCTCAATGCTAATGTAATTTTGAGTGTGTCTATGAAATATAAACTACTGAATTTTGATTTTCTTCTTTAAATTTTATATCATGTGCTTTCAATTTATTAAACCTTCAAACCTCTTGGAAATTTGGCACATTTGAGAAAGGAAATATTCAAAGTTTTTATAAGAGGGGATTTTAGTTACATTCTATCTATAGAGTTCAAGTAAAATGTTAATTTCCATTTGTTATAAGTGACCATGGATATGAATTTCTCTTTCTGTAAGTCCTCATACCAGTTTGTCTAAAGTCACGTGCTGGCCTCCACAGGTCTGCCTTGGAATGTGTGCAGGCCCAACCGGCAAGGTATCGCAAAGGAAAAACAAAAGCATATCCAAAATCAGCGGTTCACAATTCACCTACGATAAACATATTGAGGTCAATTCTTGGGAGAAGTCATTGTTCACGCTTACGTAATAAAAATTAATCTTAGTGCTAAAGAAATCAGTAAGAGCAACAATACACCAGTGTTTAGAATCATGGTGAATATGATAAGCTGACAGAATTCAGACCTGTTGGAAAAATTTTTTTTTCTTTTTTTTCAGTTTCATTTTAGAGACTTTCAAATTTTCAAGAAATCTGTCAGTTTTGAGAAAAGATATATTTGAAGGTTTTATAAGAAGGGGTCTTACAATGTAGCTATGATGCTTAAGTGCACCCTTTCTTTTAATTCATCATAGGTGACCATGGATGCAAATTTCTCCTATCAGTGCTAATACCAGTTTGGCAAGATCTTTTTTAGAATCTAACCCTAAACTGACAATAAAACATATGTTTCTCAGAGCAAAAATGATAACCCTAATCTGACGCTAATCAAGATTCTACCATAAGAATCAGACATGGACAGAATTTAAACCGCATAGTCCACTTTGACAGGCAAACTACTGACACCAGAAGTGCTCGAATGAATCTTCAGTTTTCAAAAAAATTGATCTTCGAGGTTCTAAGGAGGGGTATGAATGCCTGACCATTGTTTTTATGAAATCTCTAAAAAATATTATTTGCTTTTCAGTGTAGTCATGCTTGTAGATTTTTATCTGTGGGCAACACCTGGTATCTTAGCTGATATACAATGATATACAAATACTGGTCTGGCTAGTCACTCAATAGAAACTGTCATGCAAATGTTTGAACTTCCAGCCCTCTAGTTACATCGATGTGACCGGAGTATGTAATATGCTTATAACCAGCCAATAAGGTTCCTCTTGGTTTTTTAGTTTGTTTATGCTGACAGTTTTGGTTGATGGTCTCTAATATATACATATATATAAGCTTTCCCTACTATCTGAAAGAAGAACGATCCTATTAAAAAAACTTTTGTTAGCCAAAATAGTTGAGAAATAATTACGATTGATTTATATAGTGAAAGTTTGTGAGCATTCCCTGAATCCAAAAATGTCAAGCTGAGTCATTAGTAGTCGGGAATATAAGAGATAGGGAGGAATAGAGTGAAAGCTGCCCCTATTACAGCTTACTCATTGCAAAACCAATGCTGAACACTGCATATTTTAATATGTATGTATTTATATACAGAAATGTATGTATTTATATATATATACATATATATATACATATATGATGGTGGTAATTTGAAAAGAAAGTTGGAAAGTGAAAAGATTTGAGAAAAACATAAAAATTTTCATTATCTGGAGGATAGGCTTGATGCATTTCACTGGTTCACACCAGCTTTTGCAAAAGCACATACAGTGCTGCAGAAAACCAATGCAAACTAATGTATAGCTGTTTACATGTTTGAGTGAAAGTGTCAGTGTGAAAAAGAGAGTCAAGAGTCAGTTTAGGTGGGTTCTTTTTGTCCCTCGGGGCGGGGGGGTAGATAGAATGAAGAGATGGTATTTGACTTTAATGGATAAATGTGGAAGGATACAAAGAGAGGTGGAGTAGGGTGTGTGTTGTTTTATCTTTTGGTTGACTCGGTATGTATATATATATGCCAGATAGATAATCAGTAAATCTCATTCTCAGTAGGTGATCTGGGTGTGTTTTAAATTATGCAAAACAAAAATGTCAGTAAATATTTTGAACTTTTACTGGTCTGTGTAAGATTACGTTTAACTAATGTCAGAATACAAAGCGGAAATATTTCAAATTCAATGAACATAATAGACATTATGATATTTCCGCTTGAACAGAAATTTGATAATTATGATAATGACCATCAGCATCAGTATCATCATCATGATCCTCTTAATGTCCGTGGATAGACATAGCCCTTCCCTAAGTTTCGCCAGATCTCTCTACTATGGGCTTTGCGGAGCCAATACTTTCTGAACCTGTCTAGATGGTCACGCCATCTTATTCTCTGTCGGCTACAATTTTGCATATGATCTCTGGGAACCTATGTTGTGAATCCTGATATCCAACTGGTTGTTTGATATTCTTGCAATATAACCAGCCCATTGCCATTTGAGTTTTCTAATGGATTCTAGGATATCCCAGACTCCTGTCTTTTCTCTAATATGCCGCGCTGTCAAGTGATCTCTCCACGTGAGCTTAAGCATGATTCTTTTATTTACATGTTGCATGGTTCTCTGTTCAAAGGTCAATCTTTTGGTTAGATTCCATGTTTCAGCTCCATGGGTGACTATCAGGAGGATGCATTGGTTATAGACCTTTGTTTTTTGAACTAGTGGGATTTTCTTGTTCTTGGAAGTTGAGCTCTACTGAAAGCTCTCCACCCTAGGGTGATTCTTTGCTTGATTTCTACCCGTCAAAAATGATGATGTTGTTTATGTATCGGTCGCCACTAAGGAGCCTAGGGCTCTTTTATTGGTTAATGTACTTTTCATAATTCAAGTATCCCAATTTTAATTTAAAAAAAAATTCTCATTTCAATTCTAGCGAGATATAATAGTTTCTATGATGTAATCTTCATTGTTATATCACAACAGGCAATCTCATATTTTTCAACCTTTTAATCATTTCATTAGCTAAGTTATTGTAGTTCACATGGACCAATCCAAAGTTTTAGGTTATTATGGGAATTGAATAGGACAACCTAACGGCCAATTGTACAATTTAACATATCAATTTACATGTATGGCTTTTACATGTATAGATTTTGATTTTTATTGTTTTTATCTAAATGTTTCGGCTGATATGTTCTCCAACCACCCATAGGTAAACGTTGCATCTGGTAGTGCTTGTGTGTTTATGTTTATGTGTGTAGAATCTGTGTGGAGCATAGGGGCACGACTATTCACAACTCTTCTCCCCAGAGTAGGGACCAACTATGATGACTGCCAAGCTGTAGGTTGTAACCTTCTCTTAAGTAGACTGCCACGTGGGAATAAAGAGCACCAACTGCTCTCCTTTTTACCAATAGCTGGAAGGAGAAATCAATTCATGCCTTTTCCAAGGACAGTAAGAACTTGTTTCTCTGATTTTGTTTTCTGTGCATGTAACCATTATACCACTCTGCACCTCTGGTAGTCTTTTGGTGACCCTGTATCTTTCCACTTCTTGTAGGTGCCTGTAAACATTAACTCTTGAATTCATAACATTTATGATAAATTTTATCAAGGGAAATAACTTCTGATTGAAATTATCTTAATCACGACCATTTTTTAGATGTGTCCGCACATCTCTATTAACGCTATTCTGCTGGTCTGTCTGTCCCATTTACATTAAACAATAGAAATAGGATGGAAGAAGTGGATGTCATCAAGAGGTATGATGACATCAAAAAGCATGACTTGATATCTTGAAAGAAAATATCTTTGAATCAATTTTTTTTAACCAGATGCTAATGATGTCGTAACAGAGAAAAGCCAAAAGCGGCCCCAAAATGCCAAATTTGGCCATTTATGATTTAAAAAAAAGATACTTGAAGATTATTTCATATTGCTATATTTTACAAGTACGAGAATCAATAGAATCAAAGAAAGAGTATTTTCTTTTCTTCCTTTCCTCCTCCTTCAGCAACAACTGCCATGGATGACACACGCTTCTTGAGCGTATAGTTCTTGTTTCTATTCAATTCTCAGTAGAGTTCTATTATTTCTATTCTATTCACTGTTAATACAAGCAGTTACAAGCAGACTATGAATTTAAGAGTTGAGTAACCCTTTAGGAACTTCTAGTGAAATGCATTTTTCTGACCGATGGGTGCAGTGGGTGAAATGTATTTTTCTCATTCCTAAAGAATTGAAGAACGCATAAACAGAGGGAGGAAAAACTTGAGACAAAAATGGTATCTGTACACATAAATGAATCACCATAGCCCTCACATGTATCAGAACTAATAATCTTAAAAATCATTTAAAAAAACGATCTTCTATCTAAAATTATTATTAAAAAATGGGTCTTTTATCTAAGATTATCTAAAAAATACCAGCACAGGACTTGAGCATCATTTGTAAAAAAATGGCTATAGATGCCTGAATAAGCACTTCTTTAAAAAAAAAAACAAAACTAAAAAATATACAATTTTAGATAGTGAATGCAAATTAAATTGTGAATGCAAATTTCCAAGGTTGTAGCCCCCAAAATGTGACAAGGAGTGCCTGGAGATGCAAACTCATATAGAAACAGACAAGTAAAGAGAGGAGAATCTGTTGCTCACTTTGTCGGTTGGTCAAGCCAATTGTAGGGCCACAGTGATCCAGAAAGGATTGTTAGCAATCAGAAATTAATTCAATCATTACTTATGGAATATGTGATGTAAATACATTACTAATCATTATACTAATGAAATGCATTAAGAAATCTATCAATCTATTAGTCTGTTTGAATACAGACGAATGTAAATAAACTCCTGTCAATCGTTATTAAATTAAGCTCTCATGAATATTCGAGCATATGTAATGCTGAATTGGTGAAATTGACTGATCGACAAAATTTTAAATTTTTTCGCAATAAAAAAAATAAATATGTAGTTTTAATTTGATCAGAAGTTCACATAATCAAAACAAGGATAAAAAACAACTATTTTTTATGATCAAAAGTTTATGTAATCATAGTGTGATCAACCCATTTTTTTTTACAAAACTAAGTAAATTTCACCAATTTGGCAATATTAGCATATATACATACATATATACACACAAACCTCTCTCTCTCTCTCTATATATATATATATATATACACACACACACATATATATATATATCTATAAATATATACGTATATATATACATATATATACACATTATGTGTATAAATATACATATATGTATGTATAAATACATATATTCATATATGCATAATTATATATATATATATGTATATATATATGATTATATATATAGATATACATATATACATAAATATGAGATTAAAAATTGCATTATATTACCTGCGGCTGTTTAGCTCAAAGGTGAGAGCATTGCTATGTTGAAGCAGCTACCTTATTGGTTGTAGGTTTGATTTCTATAGTGGCCCCATTTTCTTTGAATGTTCATTCCATTTAAGTTATCTAGGCCAAGTGATACATCAAGCATGTGATGACAGGAGATGATTTCAAATAAGAGTTCCTATATAATAAAACACAATTTATAATCATTCTGTCGGATCATGCGTATCCATTTCTTGACGCATAACCGTCACGTTGAAAGAAACAAATAGACCGAAGATGAGAATTTGGAGTGAAAACAGTTATTTAGCCTTTGCATTACTAGTGGCTGTTTAGCTCAATGGTAAGAGCATCACTACATTGAAAGGGCTACCCTATTGGTCACAGATTCAATTCCTACAGCAGCCCCATTTTCTTTAATTGTTTATTCCATTTACATTGTCTAGGCCAAGTGATACATTAACCGAGTAATGATGGGAGATCATTTCAAATAAGTTTTTATATAATGTAGTACAATCTATAATCATTCTGTCTAATCATATATATCCATTTCTTAATACATGTAAATATGTATATACATATACATATACAAGTTTATATACATATACATGTACAAGATTATTTGAATAGATCTATCAAGTATATCTCGGAATTTTTGAGATGAGGTATTATTATTATTTCCATTATTATTCGGACTATCCTCATCTTTGTTGTTTTTCATAATCTCCCAGATGTTACCCGACGAAGGCCGTAGAGTGCAACGGCCGAAACGTTGTATGAAAAACAACAAAGATGAGGATAGTCCGAATAATAATGGAAATAGATCTATCAAGGTCAATTCGAATAACATAATGAAACACAGAGGTTCCCGCTGTAATAGACCTTTAATTTCCATGTAATATTTATTTATCAGCTCTACATCTAGTATTGATTATTATGGAATGAAGAAATTACAAAAAATATATATGACTTACTATACATATAATTTTTCTACTTTCCTTTTAGATATGTAATTTACTCCAGTTAAATAAAGATGATGAAAAATGGCTTTTGGAAAATTCATGTACTCATTCAAACTGACTATAAGAAAAAATAACAGATAACTAAGAAAACTTTCTAGAAAAATAATCAGACAAAAAATATCTATACTTTTTAATAAAGTGTATATATATTAATAATAAGTATTTAAAAGAAAGGATGTTGCCTGAATACACATTATACATGTGTATATACGTTTGTATTATGGATGTGAAGTGGGCATTGTTCGATGCATTACAGAAGAAATTCACATTCCTCCTCTTCAGCATCAAACATGTAAACAGCATATTTTTCTCTGTGAACTTCCATTAAAAGGTTTCTCTGAAAAAGATGGCAGGTCCCTGTGATATGCATTGAACTACACCTATGGAATGATAATAAAAAATTTTGAGATGTAACACCTATCTCTTGAGTTTTTCTCCTAACCTTTGAATCATCATTCTCATCTGCACACACACACACACGTATATATATATATATATATATATATATATATATATATATATATATATAAGTGAGTTTGGATCAATATGTCTGTTGCCTGAATATGTATTTTGTGCTAAATTTACATCAGAAATTCTTACTGTATGATGTTCCATCTATATGTGATCAGGATTCCCTATAGATTAAGTGCATTGACAAGAAAGGAAATTATTTTACAAAATAAATACTTGTTGGGCTCCAGATCTATTGATGTACCTTTTTTAGTGATCACTGTAACTTATTCATGGATCATCTCTTTTTCCAAGTTTTTTATTGATTACCCCCAACACGTGATGGTTTGTATTGTGTGACAAACTATATATATATATATATATATATATATATATATATATATATATATATGTATATATATATATATGCGTGTGTGTGTGTGTGTATATTTTCAAATCACTGCAATGACTAAATGGTGAACAACCGATGATCCCAACAAGAGAAAATTCACACATTGTACCATAACATCTAATTCTATGTACAACATTGAAAAAAAACTGAAGAAAATTATTCTAATTAAATTAACAGATATTGGGAAATAATTGACTGAAATGACGTGAATTTTTGAAAAAATCTTTTTTATAGTATTTGAATCTATAAAGCTTTCTAAAAAATATATACAAATTTATATATATTGAATGATTGTTTGGAAGAGGCCAAAATTAGCTGCAGACAGGTTTTTTGGAAAATCTGTTATTTTTTTATGAGTTAAACACCCAGAAAGTTTTGTACATAATTACAGCTCTATTTATACTGACCACACACACACACAGAGCCATAGAGATATGACATACACCCAGTACCGCCATCTTCATCATGTCCGTCTTTGTGAGTGATGTAACAGATGCGGTGCATTGCAGAGTCTGAAGTCATGATTTGCGTTCGACACGGATTAGAGTGAGGGGGAGTTGCGCATGTCGTCAGCCTCCCTCTCTCGATCCCATCAATCTGACTCATGCAGCAAGGCAGATTTAATCAGGATGGTTGGAGACAGACTCGGATGCAGTGGATAACCAGAGTGATTTGCATGTCACGCCCTGCTCTTCGGATTCCACCACTCGTTGGTTTGGAATCAGAGATGTCTGTCTCCTAGACTGGTTACCAACCACAGCTAGAGAGTTCAGTCTGTGCTACCATCTATCCAGAGCTGGAGAGAGAAAAGATATGTTCATTTCTTTCTGAGGGTATGGATGTGAAGGAAATACAAACTGTCTCAGTCGGAGTTTGAACTTGGCCTGCCTATCAATTCATCAAAGCTCCACGAATAGCCGACCAAAAAGTCAAATATGCTACATATTCTTACTATCTCTGCGCACCTGTGTCTATGTGTGTATGATGTATGTCCCCAGGTGCTCCTGGTCACATTTTTGATGCTACAACCTTGAAAATCTGCATAAGTACATCACTTGGCATCAGCTAAAATTTTTTTGTTTTTTTCAAAAAAGTGCTCTTTTGGGTCTAAATGGTCATTTTTGACTAACAATGCACAAATTTTAGATGATTTCAGATAAAATATCTATCATTTTTGGATAATTTTAGATTGAATATCCACTTTTCAAGATGATTTTTGATAATCTTTAACATAATTAGTTTCAACATTTTAGTCTCCGTGCTGTTAACCATGCATCAACACAATATAGAGATTCAGAATGATTGGTTGATTGATAAAAACAGACACAAATTGAGAGCAAAAAGTATCTGATATTCAAGAGTTCATTTCAACATCCTTCAAAATTATACACCTTCAAAATCAACAGAATTTGGACCAAAGATAAACAAGAACCACAAGTTCAACGAAGCGTCCACCATCTGTGGTAATAGTAGCAGAAGGAGGAAGAAGATATTCTGCATGTATCATTTTGAATAAAAAAAATCATAAATGGCCATTTTTGGCTTTTTTGAGACCAAAAAATTCTTTCATGACATCATTAGCAACTGATAAAAAAAAAGTTGATTAGAATATTGTTCTTTTAAAGATGTCACCTTTCACAGCTCTTTTAATATCATCACACCTTTTCCTAACTTCCTATTTCTGTTGTTTAATAACTTGGATCGACTGACAGAGCGACTGACCGTCAAATAGAGAGGTGTGGACAAATCTGATAAATAAAAAATCCGGAAAATAATAAAACAAGATTGAACAGGGAAAAGTTCAATACAAAAATCAGAAAGTGTTGCCAAATTGATTTTCAAGTTTACATCTGAAATTCAGACAAAGAACATCTTAGAATTATTAGAAACATCCAGATCCTCCAGACAAATATCTAAAATCTGGGAAATTATACTATGTATCATTAATAAATTGAATGAGACTTTAATATTCAACATCTATTTTGATAAGATATTACTTAATTTATTGAAAATATTACTTATTTGATTACAATCAATCAAATGAAAGTGTTACTCATTCTATTAAAAATAATCCAAGTAGAAATTTTTGACAAAATCAAAAACATTTAGATTCAAATTGAAAACATTTCAGCTGGCAATACTAGTCAAGATTTTGTCAATTTTGATGGCGTATAAGGATGTTGAAATAAACTTTTTAATGTTCATTGGTTATTTTTTTAACTTGTATATTGGGTACCGAAAGTTTGTTTGGTTCATTAGTAAGTTAGCTAGTGGAGTCACGTATCATTATTGACAGAAGACAATGCCTTACCAAGCTCTCGTGATACCAGTCTCTTTGATTTTGATTTCCTCCTGGATTTTCATTTCTTGTGGGCATATTACATCTAGTTGGTATTTTGTTTTCGTGAGTCCTGGTCTAGTTGTTTTTTCTGTATTTTAGTGTTGATTGCCTCACACATCAAACGTCGCTAGATTGAGTCAGATGTCTCATGTTCAGTTTGGCCGGTTTTCGGACTTCTGATAACTCACTAAACAGATGGTTGAAAATAAGTCGACTATTCGTCATCCGATGAAGAGGACACTATCTTGCCTGAACAATTTGATAATATAAGAGACGGAAGAAATCTTGACAACCTTTTTTTCTTAAAAACTTCTCCCTCTTCTTTCTTCTTGTTTTCTCTTAATTTTTCGAGGCTGATATTGATTTCCCCTTGAATTATTGTTTTTTAGGCAAGAAAAAAGATTATCTCAACGTCAACTGAACGATTTTCAAATCCAATGTATCTATCCCTTTAATGGAAAGAATATTACATCTTGTCAGTCCTGGTCTTTCCTTTATATCATTGTTGTTCATTTTGTACAGCTAGTGTTCCTGTCTTAGTCTGACTGGTTTGGGGCTTCTCGATGACTTATCAGACAGATAATAAGCCGGTTATTTACCGGCCAGTTAAGAGACCTAACAGCTCCTCAACCATACAATCAGTTCATTAAGTAAGAATAAAAGACAAATTTCTTTATCAATTAATGAACAAAAATCTACCAATTTTGTCAATTTAAACAAAAAAGGGACTCTGTTATTAGTTATCACAGTACAATCAGAAGTGATCTTTTTTGAATGAGAGTTTTTAAAAAACTAAATGCTCCTGATGCCATCTAATGATAGAAACAAAGGAAACTTATAGGCCAATCCAAAACATCTACACCTCAATACTGATGATGATTGTTGCTACTTGTTCATACAAGTATGGCAGCTTCTCGGAGAGTGGACTGTTAAGTGTCCTTCATGGAGCAGGGTGTTTATGAGAAAGGATTGGATGCACAGTCCAGTCTTAGCTTCGCAAAATGTTCTGTAAATTAGCGGCTGAGCATGGGCTGAGATGACCACAGAGTAACCTTGCTGCTACATATAGCAACTGATATTTCCAGACGGTCACCCATCTGGGTGATAACCAGGCTGGACGTCACTTAACTTCAATGATCTTGTGAGAACCAGTGTATCTGACTCGATTTGGCCGTATATCTATGCTGATAGATATAGGGATATAATGGTAGATATATATCCCAAGCACTTATAACATGATCCAAAGACCGCAAACTGCCTTAAGCTGATTCAGTTGACTTCGAACAATCACGCTATTGTCATAGATATGGTGAATCTTACTTACATTACTGAGATCTGAGAACCTGTCACTAAACAATGCTTAAAATGCTTGTCTCACAAGCCAATTCTAGAGAGTTTAATCCCCACTAATCGCTCTATCAATGAAATTGGATTCTCTAAACAAATGTCTATATCAATGAAATGAAGTACCACTCACAGAACAATGGTTTTTAATCAATTAAAAGTATACATCTAATCTATCTATCTATGAAGAGTGTGGTTCTGAAACATTTAAGCACCATATAAAAAAAATTGTATTTAAGTGTTTAATTAAATTGAAATTATAATTTTTGATTTGAATTTTCCATTTTATTGAAACCTTATTAACTGCATATATCTAAAAAGCTTGAAATAAGACCAGAACATTCAAACACAAAAATTGGTTTTTAAATTAATTAAGTACATTTATTTTTTAAACGGCACTTATCACATTTTAGAACCACATTCTTTATATATATATATAAATTCACATGGGTGAACACTCAATAGAAATGACTCAAAGAACAAGTCAGGTATGTTGTTATACTTACTGATCCCTCATCGTTAGGCATGTTTTTGGGGTAACCTACGTAAGTAAGCCCTGTTTAAAAAATCATAGCTCAAATTTATTCAACCCTTTTTGTAGAATTTACCTTCCTATTTTCGTATACATATATATATATATATACATGTATATAATTTAATAATATTTTAATACACACAGCACACACCACTGATGATGGGAAGAATCCCGAAACATGTATGGACATTTTACTTATAAGGATTAATAAACCTTACCTCCTAACACCTCACTCCCGAGTCTGTCTCACTCTCTACTGTACACATTATATATACATGTATATATATATACACACGCACACACACACACACACACACACACACACACACACATATATATATATATATGTGTATATTAAAGGCTTCTTTGTCTGAACCCTCTGCATTCTGTTTCTGATGAAGTCCAAATAGGGCAGAAACATAGAACTGTTTATGGAGTGAATCCTTTACTTCATCATATCTTAAGCTTTACTCTAAATCAACTTAATGTTTAATGAATATCGATAGAAATAATAATAATACCTCATCTAAAAAATTCCGAAATTTAATGTTTAATGTTGAATGTATCAAGCACTTTAGAAAATAAACCCATTGTACATCATTGGATGTTGTATTATATTATACTGCATTCCTGATTTGTATTATAAATATATATATATATATATATATATATATAAATATATATAACGCTCCCCTATTCAGGGCTGAACACTCTTTAAATGAGGTAACTCGTTCATTGTGAGCTTATGCAATGCTCTTCCAACATAGGAATATGTGGATGGGGAATATATGCGTGAATATATAAATTCACTTAAATTCAACCTTACTGACCGTCCAGTTTCTTCGGGTCTGAAGCGAAGGTTTCGATCCTGCCTCGTGGTACTGGATGGTATAATGGATAGTCTATAGCCACACTGAAGAGTTGTAATTCAACAAAACAGCTGTCTGCGGATGACACTATATATATATATATATATATATATATATATAGTCATAGAATGAGGTGAAGATAAGTGCTAGATGTTTTGCATCGTTTGATATTGGAAAATGCTTTTATATTCACCTTAAAAAAAGTTTGTTGCATACAGATTTTGGTTATGTAACAACAGTCTGAAAGTATGTCTTGGTCCATAGAGCTCCTTCTTTGCTATAGCACTGGACTAAGATGGTATCTGAGACACTCCATTCAAAAGGATGTTCTTACTTTGCACATTACCAGGTCAACATTGGGCAAGTTGTTTAGTGCTGAATGTCTTTTGAAAAATGCTGGAAACTTTTGCATTTTTAGAGTTTGCAATGTTCCAAAAGCTGGGATAATTTGAGAGAAATCAGTTCTTGGAGAAATTTTTTAAAATTATTGTTTTTTTTTTCAAATTTAGATATCTGAAATTAGAGAGAGCCAACATGTTTGGCATTACATGACCATTATAGAGGAGTTAATGTGCCATAAGACCACACTCAGAATCAGAACCTTGGAGATTTGAAAATATGTAAAAATGTTTGGCAATACAGAACCATTCTATAGGTCTAGATAATATTTTTGAGAACCTAATGCATCTCCATACAAAGATCTATTTTAAACAGAAAGAGGTCATGGATATCAGCCTTCTCCTCAGATTTCTTTGCTTTTGAAAAATGTTCAAAAGTTTGAATGAAAGTAATATTGTAGGAAGAAGATGAAACTCTAATCAGTAAGAGAGGAAGAAGGGTTGGGAGAGGGGGGACTTCTTAAAATGTCGACGGGGGGGGGGGCGTTAGAAAATTAAATAAGGACAGATTGTGACAAAAAAAACGAGGTTTTCTTCTTGCTGAAGTGGTTTCAACAACAGAGGGCGCCACTGTCTCCATAATCGTACAAAATGAGCTTTGTTAGGATTTTCCTCCGAGATGATCAAAGCTGAATCTGAAAAAAAAAAAGGTTTTCAAGAGAAATGAGGCATCATGGGTAAATTTTTTCAGCAAGCATCACATCTGAACATTGCAAACGATTCAGATAATTTATTTTTCGAACCATATCGATTACTTTGTGCAACGCAAGTCCTGTTTCTGGGTAGCAAGTGTTATTTTCTGAAAAATAGCCTACCTAAGGCCATGATGCCTTAATCGTCTTCAATGTACTCCCCTTGGGATCTGAGTTTTGTTTCTGAGTAGCAAGTGTTATTTTCTGAAAAATAGTCTACCTAAGGCCATGACGCCTTAGTCATCTTCCATGCAAACCCCTTGGGAACTCATACACTTATCCCAGCCTCCCTTCCACTTTTCAAAACAGTCTACAAAGTTCTCTCTCAGGATCATCATCAACTACCATATCACATTCTCCTTAATCTTATCCACAGTCTGAAATTTCCTCCCTTTCAATGGCAATTTTTAGCCATGGGAAAAGCCAGAAATTGCAGGATGTCAAATCTAGACTGTAGACAAGGAGCTGACAGACCAAGGTGATGTGATGTTCTGTCAAAAAATCCTACATGAGATGTGAAGAATGATTCGCTCAGTCATTGTAAATGCAACAGTCACACAGTACATAAGTTCACTCAATGGCATCTCACTGCCAACTGAGTAACCCCATGAGAGAGTTTCTATTCACACATGCGCAGTAATGTCTCCTATTATTGGTTACCAAGTTTCATCAAGGCCATGCAAATGGTTCTCGAGATATTCAAAATGGTTGTATACTATCCGAACAGATTTGTAATTAAGAAAATACTAGACTATTCCATTCCTGTCTCTCAAAATAGAAGACAAACAATTTGCATCTGTGTAAATAATCTTATATATTTTCTTTCCTTAATTAAGCATAAAAGGTAAGTTTGTAAGTTTATAGTTTGTTTACTTAAGGCCTGGTAGGGACAATTGCATACATTATACATCTTATTTTACCCCCTAAGCAAAAGTGGGTCATTCTATAGGCAGTATTGCCGACTCAAAAAGATGTTTCGTGCTAAATTGAGCTCGAAAAATCATCAGAATATGTCAAAATACTGCCAGCCACTTAATGGCCATTTAATAGCTAAATGGCTGAAAATATTGCCATAAAATATGGCTGAAAATAGTGCTGAAAATAATGCTAAATGTTGGATTTTTGCACTGCCAAAATGAGAAACGTACTAGATCTAGCGTGAAAAGTGATAAATTAGCAACACCAGCTATAGACTGCCTGTTGTAAAGCCATGTTTGGTTGGCTAGCAATGCTGGCTAATGTAAATTGATGAATTAGAGCCACCAATGTCATCTTTTGCACAATGTTAGAGATATCTTAGAAGTGTGTTCAAAGTCAACACACCTCTTCATTGCTTGCACGATCAGTCAAATATAGTACACAGTCTGTCCAGAAAGTATCCACCCATTCTAAATATCTTACCTTTGATGTAACGATTCGGATGGGACGTGTGTGATTACTCAGCTGGCAGTGAGATGTCATTGAATGAACTTCTGTGCTTGACAGGTGAGCAGTTCCAACCATTTTGAAATATCGAAAAATTCCTTGAAATATTCATATCAAGACTGAAATCATTTTAATAACTGAATCTACAGTTTAGCTGGGAGGTAACATTTGGTCATAGAAATCTTGGAAAAATTCTTTGATGGCTGAATAATGATGCTATGAATTCAAATGAATGGAAGACATTTTGAAAAATGCTGGAAACTTTTGCATTAACCTACACAATTCAGTTCAAAGATTACAGAAGATCATGGAAAGTCAGAGAAAATACTTTGATGTTGGAATAATAATATTATGAGTTTATATGAATAAGAGATTTTTTTTCTTATATGCAGGAAGCTTTTGTATAACCTAATATGATAGATTACACAATTTAGCTGAAAGATACTGCAAGGACACAGGTGAAACAAGACTGGTTGCTTCAGGGACAAACTCTACTCTGAATGCAACTATTTCAGCCATTAACCAGAATTTTCAAAAAAAAAAAAAAATGTTGGAAACTTTTGCATCAAACTTTGGGCACATTTGTTAGACAGCTCATTTTACAGACAGACCAATTTGCCTGTGTAGTGAGCATAGTTCCATCCAAGCTGTAAGTGTGTCTGTGTACACACACGTTTTATAACCATCACAAAAAAGAAATTAATACATGCACAAAAATCTAATCTCCCAAAATAATTAAGTAATTAATTATTGATATAATAAAAACAAGCTTGGTAATGCTAGGATCAAATTCCCTTGCTTCGTTAGAATCTAAAAGGTAAACAAAATAGAATTAATTTCTCCATACAATATAATTAAAAAATTATGTCCCATTTCAACACCTTCGTTAGTTAGAAATTGAGTGTTTTCAAAAACAATAGAATATCTTTTGACTTAAAAACAAATAAAATTCTACAAGAAACAGTTTTTAGATTAATCATCTTTTTACTTTGAAACAAACAAAATTCTACTAGAAATACAGTTTTTTAATTAATTGTCTTTTTCTTAAATCTGTCAGTTTTCTTCCCTTAGAATAGATATGCAAAAATTAATTTGCGATTGTTTGTCTATTTAGTGAAATAAAACATATTCCATTCATCATATCGAAGAACTCTGACACTACTATTTCTATTGTTATTTGATATGTCATCAGTTTTTGTGTACGTCATCATTTTGCATGTATGACTCAGATCAGACTTAGGCAAGGTGATATTGTCACTGCATGAAAACCAAGTCGACTCTAGAGTTTAACAAAAAATCATAATTGCACTTTTGAAAATAATCTCTCAGCTACGTCTGAAGATTTTCACATTAAACATCTGGATAGTTTTCAACAAGCTTTTTATTTGAATGAGTTTTGATTTAATCATTTCCAGCAACTTGAATGATAATAATCTGTGAATTAATGGGTGGTATCGCTATCAATTAATTTCAACGCTGCATCTCATAAAAATGTGAAGTACTCATTGATGTTTTCATTCAATGGAATAACAAACTGAACAAAGAATAGAATAAAATCTTTACTAAATACTTTATAGAATGCAATCATACTAAGCATAAATCACATTAAAACATACCAATACAATTTTATTAGTCATGAGAGATAGAGTGCGCCAAAATTATCTGGAAAAAATTTCAAAGTCACATTTGTACAAGCATTCAGTGCGCACATACTATGGTCATTAACTGATTACTCTGGCCTTACGTCAAGCTAAGCTAAGCTTAGTAAATAAGTATTTACAGGCTTTTATTTCTCTTCAACTTCAAAAGAGTGGATCAAAAGGGGGCATCACTCAAAGGGCAGTTAGTTGAGTAGCCCACTAAGTTGATACGGAATAGTTACCAGGTTAGAATTTAGTCCTGAGACTTTACGGTGCTTATAAGCATGTGGAGATAATTAAGACTTTTTGAGTTTTATTTGGGTGACATAATTTTACAGTTAAAAGGAGCTCTTTTTGTTTTTTCGTCAGTAAATTTAAGAAATAAGGGGAAGCTGTTCCCACTTGGTGGAAATATGTATTTTCTAAAAATTTGTTTAGGCTATTAATTTTTGCTCCTGTGTTATCTCATTATGCAAGCATGAGTAGGTCGTCCTTGAGCTCCAATTAGAAACTATCAACCGAAACTGTCAATACCTACATAGGTTTCTTCAGTTTTGAAGTTGGGCTGGCTGGCTATCTATGACTCTATCCCATGTTCAGGCTGTCTCGATGGATCTAGAGGGCTGAAAATTTACTCCTTTGTATGTCTAGAAGAAGCATTTTTTTGTTTTTTCCAATGAGCAAGTTTAGTGGAGTATCAATGCCAATTTTCAAGTCTGTAGACAAAACAGTATGGCCAGGCACACTGGGACACACAGGTTTTTAGTTGGCGGGTTCAATTTACAGTGTAAGTTTTTGTTAGACTGGTCCCTCAGTCTGTGCACAGCAGTGTTCATGTTTATTTATTAAGTCAGATTTTCAATTTACAATATGAGTTTATGCTAAATTGCTCCCTTAGTTTGTATATAGTGGCATTCATATTTGTTTGTTTGTTGAAAATTCAGACATTTTGGTGATCACCGCCCAACAAAAGGTGAGAAGAGATATTAATTCATTTATCATCCTTTTTTCGAAATTTTTAATTGATCATCCCCAGAATACGTTGATCACTTTACGGTTTCAATTAGGTGACTAACCACTCATCAATCAAAACTGTCGCCAAATCTGCCAATACAGGTTCTTTCAGTTGATCTAGTAGGCCGGCTATGTATAAATGCATCGCACGTACAGGCTGATAGAGCTAGAAGGCTGAAAATTTGAACAATTACTCATTATTATGTCTACAGAAAAAAAAATTTTTTCTGTTTTTGAAAAAGCCCTCCCATAATATGATTTTAAAGGGGGCTTCAAATTTGCAATGTGGGTTCATACTAAATTGATCTCTCATTTTGCGTCCAGCAGCATTCATGTTTGTTTTTTGAAATTCAGACTTTCTTAATGATCACCACCTAAAAAAATGTGAGAGGAGTAACTTATTCATCGATCGCCCCTTCTTTCCTATCTTTTAATTGTTCATCCCTAATACAGTATGCTGCCAAAAGACCTTGGTCATGTAATGGCTTCTATTGAGTGACTAACCAGACCTATTATTATTTGCTGATGTGATTTTAATTTATAGGTCTCATGTTTGTCACGTGAGGAAAGTAGGATTTTGTCAAGTTTTATGCCTGACATATCTCGATGCGAGTTTTTAATTGCATTTGTGTGAGCGTGGCTAAGTGAGTAATGTGTGTGTTAAATGTCTTGCGTGTGTTGTGTATGTATGTGTTCATTTATGATCTTTCAATAGTGCGTACGTACTTGAAATGTGTACGTGTATTTATGACGAATGTTTGCATTCCTATGTTATGTGTAAGTGTAATGTGTATAGTATGTTTATTTATCTGCGCGTATACTGTGTGGGATTATATGATTTGTGTGTTTAGCATAATGTGTGTGTGTATTTATAATGTATGCGTGTGGTATGTGTAATTTTCTAAAGTGTATGCATGGTGTGTGTGGATTTATAATGTGTGCATTTAGTGCATGTGTATTTATAATATGTATGTACTTACAACACGTGTATGTATATTTTTAATATGTGTGTGTGTGTATTCGTAATGTGTGTGTGTATTCGTAATGTGTGTGTGTATTCATAATAAGTGTGTGTGTATTCATAATAAGTGTGTGTGTATATTAGTAATGTGTGTGTATGTTTGTGTATTTGTAATGTGTGTGTATGTTTGTGTATTTGTAATGTATGTGTGTGTGTATTTATAATGTGTGCGTGTGTATATTTTTAATGTGTATGTATATGTGTATTTGTCATGTAAGTATGAGTATGAGATTATTGGTAATGTGTGTGTGGGTAAGTGCAGATTTGTAATGTGTATATGTATGTATTTGTTATGTTTGTGTGAGTATTTGTTATGTGTATGTGCATATATGTATTTGTAATGTTTATGTCTATTGGTAATATGTGTGTGAATGTACGTGTTTGTAATTTGTGTGTATTTGTAATGTATGTGCATATATGTATGTATCTGTAATGTGTGAGTGTATTTATTATGTGTGCATGTGTGCATTTATAATGTGAGTGTGTGAGTATGTGTTCTTTTTTAATGTATGTGTATATATTCGTAATGTGTGTGTATGTGTATATATTTGTATGTGTGTGTGTGCATGGGTTTATTGGTAATGTATTTGTGTGTATGTGTGTATTAGTAATATGTGTGTATATGAGTGTATTTGTAATGTGTGTATGTATATTTGTAATGTGTGTCTGCGTGTGTGTGTTTGTGATGTGTGAGTGTGTGTATTTGTAATGTGTGTGTGTGTGTGTTAGTTAAAATCCCCATCTACTTTCATGGCAAAATGCCAGGGGCAGATACAGAATGTTGAGCTGGGTGGGGTCAAAATGGAGTTTTTTTTTAAACAGATGAATACACGGAAAAGGAGATAAATTTCAAACATCAAAAAACAAAAAAGTAATCAGTGATCTGGTATCTTTCACTGAAACTTGAGTCGAAGCTTTTTCAACACTGGAATCGACAAAAGAGTAAAAGTTAAAATTAACCAGAGAAATTCACCACAGAATCGATAAAAAATAAATCTATAATGAATAAGGTGAAAACATCTATCTTATATCAGATGAAAAACAAAATAATAAGTTTTTGTTTTTGAGGGCAAATTATTATCAATTGTGATTATTTCTTTCTTTCTTCTAAGGAATTTCTTGATCAATATATTTAAAAATTATTTTAAGAATTGTGCTTTATCCTAGAGGGGAATTTGGGTCTGTAGCTCCTGTACTAACATCTCGGATATATGCCTGTATAACCTACATGAAATAAAACTTTTACTTTGAAGTTCCTAACTTTTTAGAATTTTAATATTTGTCAAGAAGAGATCCTTGTTAAATATAAGTAATAAGGTAAACCGATACTTCAGCCTTACTTGGCAACAAGTCCAAGAGACGAACAACTCTGAATTAAAACCCTGGAAAGTCCAGCATCATTAGAAGCTATAAACAGACAGGGTAGGGAACATGTTCCTGAAATGTACAATTGACAGGGCCCTGGTGAAGCCAGAAATGGATTATAATGAATTAATACAAACCTGACACCTGCAGGGAAAATACAAGCCTGGCTGCTGCAAGGTGAAACTCCATTGTAGCTTCTATGCAAACTAAAGATGCTTACTCCAACTTTTGTATTGTATATATAGTAAATAAAACGTAAAAAATATATATTTTTTTGTGAAAATGTATTTGATTATTAGAAATAAGCTTGTGCATATCTGCATAATGAATCTTTGCAAATATCTAGGACTTGTCTATTTAGCTCAGTCAGTAAGACAGCCTTCTGGCAATCAGTCGCTTGTGAGTTTACATCCCTCATTCTGGTGAGGATTGTTCCCGTTGTTCTTGTTGTTACAGTTGGGAAACAAGGTCAGCTCCAGACATTGTACTCGAGTTTGACCGAAAACGGACGGGCGTCGTTTCAACCTCCCTTCGCCACCTCGAGAACAAGTGGGAGATTTTTGAATGAAAGTCGAGAAGAAATAGAAAAAGTCTGTATTTTTTTTTTTTTCCTGTTATCTTTACTGAACAGCTATCTTCACACACGAGTACGCATGTGTGCTTCTCATTTTTATTTTCGCAGAAGCAAAAGCAATGGACATCGGCTGTGAATTAGAGTCGGTCAGTAGATTCCCAGTCGTTAGTGCATCTATTTCTTTTTCAAGTACTAAATGAATAACGGTAGAAATAAAAATTGCACCGCACACTACTGGAGTGCTTCTCCAACTGACGATTAATTTATCAAAGGATGAAGGAAATGATTTGGGGGCTGGAAGAAACTAAATGGAGTGAAACATGGAGGACGAATGCAAACCGATGTCTTTCGGCAGCATGCCGTGTTGGGGGTGATCAGTTAAGAAATTTATAAAAAAAGGATGATCAATGAATAAGTCACTTCTCTTGCCTTTTGTTGGGCAGCGTTAAAAAAAGTCTGAATTTTCAACAAAAAAAAAGTGTGAATTCTACCAGACAATGAACTAAGGGAGCACTTGAGCATAAACTTACATAGCAAATTGAACCCCCTACTAAAAAAACTATTGGGGGTGAGGATTAGACATAAGAAGTAAATGCTTTGATTTCCAGTTTTCTTGCTCCATTAGCAAAGCCTGTGTTCATGATACATACATACATAGCTAGCCAGCCAGACCAACTTGAAAACTGAAGAAAACTATAAATACAGTTTGGGTGACAGTTTTGGTTGATGGTTTCTGATGAATTTCTACTTATGAATATGAAATCACATGAGCTGGAATGCTCCTGAGTTAGTTCGTATATTTTCTGTCTGAAAAAAAATCCTTTTACGGATTATACACTTGAAGAAGGCTGGAGGGTGAATGGTTTGTGTTGCTCTGTGGAACGGAGAATGGATTCAACGGTCCAAACTAATCCTGAAGCGTGAAGCGTTTAGCTTTCATCATTAATCGGTGTTTTAACCTGTTTACTTCCACGGACGAGATAACTCGACTAAACAAGTCGTAAATCCAGTGCCACGGACGAAATAACTCTTGGTATGTTTGTGGGTCATTTAGAAAATTTTTTATCATACTTATGTTTATGTCAATAGGAATCTCTCAATTGGCAAGATTCTGATTAGCGTATTTCTGATAAACAAGCAAACAATTTTTATCCGCCAAAATTGAATGGTGCACACAATAATGAATTAAAAAACTGTCTCAAAATTTTTTTAAAAATTTTGATACGTCAAGGACCCAGAACTGGAGTATGTAGATCACTACATCTACCTTGGACAATGAATCTATACGAGACCCCCAAAAGAAAAAATCAAGTAAAGAATCACCCTACGATGGCAAGCCTTTGGCAGAGCAAGCTCAACCTTCAGAAACAAGAAGATCCCATTAATCCTAAAAAGAAGGATGTATAACCAATGCATCCTCCCAATAGTCACTCATGGAGCTAAGACATAGAACCTAACCAAGAGACAGATCCTCAAATTGAGAACCATGCAATGTGCACATGAGAGAATTATGCTCAATCTCACATGGAGAGATCACAAGACAGCACAATACAACTGGGAGAAGACCGGAGTCAGGGACATCATAGAATCCATTGAAAACCCAAATGGTGATGGGCTGGCCATGTTGCAAGAATGGTAGACAACCAATGGACATCGCAACTCACGACATGGATCCCCAGGGATCACAGGCACAACTGAAACCGGCAGAATATTCGATGGAGAGACGAGCTAGATAAATTCAGAAAGTACTCGCTCCACAATGCACATGACAGAGAAATGTGGTGAATCCTGAGGAGAGGCGATGTCCAACGATGGACGTTAAAAGACTGATGATGATGATGATATGAAACCAGACGTGTGAATGAAGGATGAATAAGACATAAAGGATGAAATAATTAATTTACTCAGGTATTTATGATGAAAGTTGGTGAAGAGGTTCTCTCCCTTTTTATACGTATGTGTGTTTGAGTGTTCCAGTTTGCCTGGCCATATTGTTTTGTCTACAGACTTGAAAATTTGCATTGGTACTCCACTAAACCCCGTTGAAAAGATATTTTATTTCAATTTTTGAAAAAAAAAAAGCTTCTTTGATCCTGGAGCCTTATCTTTTTTAAAAATAACATCTAGGTTCTGGAGAACTCTATTTTAGAGGTTTTCAAGTGGAAATAACATGTAGGTTCTGGAGAACTCAATTTTAGAGGTTTTCAAGTGGAAATAACATGTAGGTTCTGGAGAACTCTATTTTAGAGGTTTTCAAGTGGAAATAACATGTAGGTTCTGGAGAACTCAATTTTAGAGGTTTTCAAGTGGAAATAACATGTAGGTTCTGGAGAACTCTATTTTAGAGGTTTTCAATTGGAAATAACATCTAGGTTCTGGAGAACTCTATTTTAGAGGTTTTCAAGTGGAAATAACATGTAAGTTCTGGAGAACTCTATTTTAGAGGTTTTCAAGTGGAAATAACATGTAGGTTTTGGAGAACTCTATTTTAGAGGTTTTCAAGTGGAAATAACATGTAGGTTCTGGAGAACTCTATTTTAGAGGTTTTCAAGTGGAAATAACATGTAGGTTCTGGAGAACTCTATTTTAGAGGTTTTCAAGTGGAAATAACATGTAAGTTCTGGAGAACTCTATTTTAGATGTTTTCCAGAGGATAATGCCAGAATTTATTCTGATCATACCTATTCTTTGACAGAATTCAAATTTTGATGCTATTGTTGTTCAATTATTCACTGTGATGGCAAGTTTTTATATACTTTAAAAGACATACCATTAAAATGGTAAATAGACTTATATTTCAATGATGTGCTTTTTCTGTTAAAAACTGTCAACTAAACTGTCAACATAGATCAACATAAGTTTTTAAAGTTTTTAAGGGATTCTTGATACGTATGTATCTATTTATTTAACCATGTATGAGCATTATCATCAGGCTGTACTGATGAAGCCTAAGGGCAGAGAATTTAAACATTAACTCTATATTATGTCTACAAAATTACCCCCAAATAAGTTTTTAGTTGAGAGTTGAATTCATAATCTAAGTTTATGCTAAATTGGTCTCTTACTTTATGTCTAGCAGTGTTCAAGCTTGTATTTTAAAAATTCAAACTTCTTGGATATCCAATAAAAGGCGAGATCACCTCCTTTTCCAATATTTCTTAATTGATCACCTCTAACAAAGTATGCTGCCATAAGACATTTGTCACTTGACATTTTCTATTGAGTGATTAACCAGACCTATTTACCTATGGTTTTCTAATTTCAAAGATGTGGGATATTTCCCATATTTTTTGTAACATAACCTTTCACAAGCGGCCTCATGATATCAGATGAATTCTGTATAAAATCATATGCAAGGGTGAATACGAAGAAAATAATTAGAAAAACAGGTCTGTTTAGTCACCAATAGAAACTGTCACATGACCAACAACTTTTGGCAGCATGTCATGTTGGAGGAAGGGGGGGGTGACCAATTAAAAATTGAAAAATTAAAAAAAAAAAGACAAGCGTGAATCTAGCTGGGCAAAAACTGGGGAACAATTTAGCATAAATGTATATTGTATATTGAACCCCCCCCCCAATAAAAACCCATTTTGGAGGGTAATTTTCCCAAAACAGAAAGAAATTTTTTTTTTCCAAGACAAAAAGGAGTAAATGTTTAAATTTTCTGACCTCTAGCTTTATAAAACATATATACATGGCCAGCCAGCCAGCCAGCCAGTCAGCAAGATCACCTCAAAATCTAAAGAAACCTATGTTGGCAGTTTTAGTGACAGATTTGGCTGAGGGTTACTAATAAGAAAATTTAGTCTCTGATAAAGACTTAGGGTTGAATGACACTGAAATAGTATAAGAAACACTACCCTAGTATAAAAGGGTTTGGACTAATGTGGATGTATTTTAGTTTAAAGTAGGTTATCTTTGCCACATAGCTCTACACCCCCCCCCATCCACACGGGAAGAATATGGGAATGATTCAAATTCCATTTAGTTGATTTATAAAACTACTAATTGACTTACCCAGCACTTTCCAAGTCTACGTAATCATTATACGACACATCTACTAAGCATTATTGGTATTTGAAAAACCATGTCACTTTTTAGTCAGTTTGTCCGTTTGTTTGTTTGTTGGTTTCTGCCTAAGAGAGAGATCAAGAGAGAGTAAAGCAAAGCTTGGGTCTGTGTGATTGCGTATGTTAAAGCAAACAGCTACTCCGTGTGTTCACGTTTACATTACCACCCCTACAACTACTGCTGCTGATGTCTTAGTTATAAGACAGAAAACAAATAGAGGCATATCTGATTTATTGTAAATAAAACTGACGTTTTCCTCACATTAGAAAAGAGTTTGTTTTATCTATTTCTGCTGCCTTGTAATCTTGAAATTATAAAAAAAAACAGAAAATATGAAGTCTTCCAGAAAATGAACTGAAATTTTTTCTCGTTCTAGACATGGGTTTTTTTTGTTTTCAATAAAATCATCAATACTAAAATATATATTTTTATACTTTATTTATACGTTAAAACAATACTGTTAGTTTTCATGGTCACTATACTGGTTGGTATATCAATATAGAGAGCATTTGTTGGAATAAAGTGATTTGATACTTCATGGCTTCCTTGAAAGCGGTCAAACAATTCATCAAGATAGATATAGCGACTAGATCGAAATAGTTCATTCAAAACTCAAATTGCACCTGAATTGGTAAATGTAAAGTGAAACAAAATAAGCTGGCCATTTTGGTTTCTTTTGGGCAACACCTTTTTTGTTTTTGAAATAAATAAATTTGTGTTAATGTTAGGGGGATTAGGTAACCAAAAGAGATGGAAAAAAATTAACTTCAAAGTTAGTGGGAAAAAATGTCAAATTCTTCGGTTGAATGTGTTGGTAGAGAATCAACTTGTGGAAGTTTTTCTGCGTAATTAGTATCATTAAAGATGATATCATAAGTTGGTTTGCCTACAGTCTGATACTAAAATCAACACAACGGATTTAATATTCACATGGGTGAACATTCAATAGAAGTGACTTGAACAGTGAGTCACATCTATTGTTATACTCACTGATCCCTCATTGTTAAATATGTTTTTAGGGTGATCTACGTAAGTAAAGCCTGTTTCAAAAAATTAAATGACGTGTATTATGAAATAACATCCATATACAATACAATATGATAATGCCCTATATAAAATAACAAACTGTATATATGACAGAAGCTGTATATCAAGATCATAGCTGAAAGGGAAGTGGTGTTTGATCAACACTGCTGGGGTGCCATGTTGGTATAACTGTTTTGTTTTTAAAATCCTGAAACGGTTACATGGTGAACAACTGATGATCCCAACAAGAGAAAATTTATGCATAGTACCATAATAACAATGTATAAGTAAAACAGGGAAAAGAAAAAAACATTGAAGAAAATCACATGAATTACATCAACGGATATTGGGAAATAAATGACTGAAGTGATACAAAAATGTTTTTTGAAAAAGTTTTTTCAATGTTTAGTTTTTTGACCTGTACAGCTTTCTCGACTATACATGTACACATATATATATATATATATGTATATTCTTACTTGAATATATATATATATATATATATATATATATAGTGTTGCTCTTACCATTGAACTATACAGTGGCCAGTGATGCAAAGACTCAAATAACTGCTTTTACTCCAGATTCTCATTTTTATTTATTCACAGTCTATATCTGCTCTATTTGTTTCTTTCAATGTGGACAATTATATTATAAAGAAATGGATATATGATCCAACAGAAATTAGAATAAATTGTGTTATGTTATATATATATATATATATATATATATATTCAAGTGAAAATATGTGTACACACATATGACGCATAGAAAAATAGGAGGTCATAACTGAGGAAAGAAAGGTAGTTGCTACCCCAACCAGAAAAAAAAAAAGAAAGCAACAGGTCTGGTTGGTCACTTTATAGAAACTATCACATGACTAATGTCATTTTGAATGCTATTTTAGGGCTGATCAATTAAAAAAAATTTGGAAAAGCATTGATCAATGTTTAAGTTACTTCTCTCACCTTTTATTGGGTAGAGATCACTAAAAACGTCTGAATTTAAATAAAACTAAACCGAATGCTCCCAGACTAGGGATCATTTTGGGAATAACTTGCATTGTCAATTGACCCCCCCCCCCACTAAAATATATTCGGGGGGGGGGGTGAAAAAACAAACAAACAAAATCATGTTTTTATGGACACAATAAAGAGTAAACATTGAAAATTACCACTGTCTCGCTCCAGTGGTGCGACCTTTACACGTGATACATAGATACATAGCCAGCCAGATCACTATAAAAACTGAAGAAACTTTTTTTTGACAGTATTGGTTGACGGTTTCTATTAAAAAAATATACTAATAATAAAGACTAGAGAATAAAAAATAGAAGAAAAGAAAGATTGTATACTGCTTCTCGGAGAAATTATAATCTCAAACCCAGATTTCCTTGCAGCTTTTTATGACCTGGTGTCGACCAAGGATGACAGCAGATTTAAGAAGATTACGTCACTCAATACAAAGCCGTTAATGAGAAAGCATTAAGAAACATCGAAGTGGTTCTAATCGTATTCCTGTTGAGACAACCCGATAGGAAACCTGTAAAGTGCTTCAAGATGTTGCTTACCTGGATCGTAAGAATATAGAGGCTGCTATAAGTGTCAGCAGAGACCGTCAACAAAAAACTGTCACCAATACTGTCAGCATAAGTTTCTTTTGTTTTTAAGAGGGTCTGGTTGGTTGGCTAGGTATGGATGTAGGTATCAGTTGTGTATGGTGCTTTGAATCTTGGGTGTGCTGTGTGCTACGGATGCTGAGAAAACAGCGAAATATTTTAGTGTCAATAAAAAGCAATAGACAGTAAAAGCCATTTTGGTACAATGTAGTGAAGGTGGTTTCGATTGAGGATTGGAAAGTTTTACACCCTTGCTCATTAGATATTACGAACGATAAACAGATGGAAGGAAATAAGAGAATTAATGAAAGAAAAACAAGATTTGGATTGGACACTAATATCTGCTGAGAATAGTGTCTAATCCAAATTCTGTATTCCATTAATTCTATGATTTCTAGAATCGGGACCGCCTTCCTTACATTGTACAAAAAAGGCTCTGACTGTATATTGCTTTTTGAAGACACTAAAATATTTTTATGTTTTTGTGCTACTGTAGCACACAGCACACCCAAAATGGAAAGCATGATAAGCCATTGGTATATATCATGTTTACAGACTGCACCAATGGAGCTAGAGGGCTGAAAATTTCTGCATTTACTCCTCATTATGTCTAAAAAAAACAATTGTTTTGTGTTTTGTAAAGTCCTCCTTTAAGTGATATAGAATAGGTGATAATTCAATTTGCAATGTGAGTTTATGCTAAATTGATTTCTCCGTTTGTGTCCACTTGTTTTTAAAAAAAATTCAGACTATTTTCAGTGATCACTGCCCAATAAAAGGTTTGTTTTTTTTGCTCGAAAACCCTTAAAAATAGACTTGGAAAAGGTATATCGCATTGGAATGGTTTCTCAGGTCTGAAGAAAAGGTACATTACACAGAGGAATATCTTATACATTGATTCCACTCTCTTCCAATTTTTGAATTGATCACCCACAACATAGCATGTCGCCGAGAGATGTTGGTCAGTTGACAGTTTCCATTAAGTGAATAACCAGACCTGCGTCTCACAAAGTACTCGAAACCATAAGAATGGCTGTTCTTGTAATCTGAACAGCAGATGGGATAATGAACATAAGTTACATAAACACGACCTCTGCTCTTCCAGGATATTATTTATAATAATACCTTCGTTAGTGCTCTAGATACGTTTCCAGAAAATGTAGTTCTAAATGAGGCCATGCTGTACAGGGTCTGTATTAAATACTTGTATCTGTTTTTGAATGCAAGGTCTGAAGAAGCGTCTTAATTTACGACTTTCAAGGAACCAAGCATTTATGAAAAACTGTCAACCAAAATTGTCAACAAAGGTCTCTCTCAGTTTTTAAGCTGGTCTGGCTGGCTGACTAGCTGGTTAAAATATTCAAATGTTTTTGTGCATGCTTAGCACATAGCACACACAAGACACAAAGCACCATCTTAGCCTAGGAAAAAAAAGAGCTGTTTCGTTTGAAAAGTCCCCCTCTAAGTTATATACAATATATAATGATTCAATTTACAATGTAAATTTATGCAGAATTGATTCCTTAGTTTGAGTACGTTTTGGGGGGGAAATTCAGACTATTTTTAGTGATCACTACCCAATAAAAGGCAAGAGAAGTATCTCATTCATTGATCCTCCTATCAAAACTGTCACCAAAACTGAACACAGGTTTCTGTCAGTTGTTTAGCTGATCTGGCTGGTTATGTACGTATGTATAATACATGAGGCTCGAGGGCTGAAAATTTGAATGTTTACACCTTATTATATCTAGAAAAGAATGTTTGTTTTTTTAAATCTTATCAATCGATCACCCCTTATTCTAATTTTTTGATCAGCAACCTTTAACACGGTATGCTGCCAAAAGAGATTAGTCATGGTCTCTATTGAGTGACTAACCAGACCTGTTCATCTATTCATTTTGTTTTTTGTTGATGAATGAATCACAGTTGACTGCACGTATACAAGATCTTTTATCTAAAATTATCTTAAAAATTTTTTTTATCTGATATTACCAAAAAATATCAGCACAAGATTTGGGTATTGTTGGTCCCAAAATAACCATTGAGACAAAAAAAGAGCACTCTTTTGAGAAAGCAAAAAAAGATGTCTTTAGATGGTGCCTAGTATTGTACTCATGTAAATTTTCGAGGTTGTAGCCCCCAAACTGTGACCAGCAGCATTTGGAGATTTACACACACACACACACACACACACACACACACACACACACACACAGATGAGCAAAGAGAGATGAATCTGTTGCCCATTTGGCTGGTTGGTCAGGCGGGTCATTTATGGGGCTACAGTGAGTTGATCAATAATGACATGAGCTGAGAAGAATGAGAGATTCAGAATATGCAGTCAGCCGTCAGAGACTTATTCAATAAACTCTAGAATGTGATAGAAAGCTGAGAAAAAAATATATTGGAAAAATCCTTTTCTGTTTTTATTATATTTCTGATTGTCACAATACAGTTTTTTTTGTTATATTTCAGATTGTCAAAGTAATATACTGAACAACCGTAGCCATCAAAGATGGCAATGTGTTCTATTCTTCTATGTGTGTGCGTCTGTTTGTTTATGTGTTTTTTTGTATGTTCCAGCACTCCTGGCAATACCATTCTGTCTACAGATTTGAAAATTGGCATCAGTACTCCATTAGACCCCTTCCTGAAATGTTTCTTTCTGATTCATTGTGAAAAAAACTACTATGGCCTTTCTGGATCCTTAATTTGATAGGGTTATTGATAATATCTAGATTCTTCAGAATCAGGGAATTTCTATATGTTTTTTTTAACTATATTTTAGATATGTTTCCATTGGGAAATACCAGTGATGTCATAACAAGAATTCAATCAGACCATATCTATTCTTTGATTATATATTTTTTTTTATATGACTTCAAAATTTGATGCTACAGTTGCTCAAATTTTGACTGTGACGGCATTTTTTTTTTATACCTTGTATAATCCTGTCTGAATTAGCTATGGAGAAACGGGCTATCACAGGTAGTTGCTACTCCAACTAAAAAAATAGATGGAGACGATGATATATTCTATTCTTATCGGAAAAAGAAGAAACTTGTTCAAGATGCTGAATGAGTGGATGGGAGAAGGAGGAGAGAAAAGATGAAAGCAATTTAATAATATAACAGATGTACATACAAACAAATACAATGACATTGTTCAGTGTATATACATTACGTCATTGTTCTCCACTTATATTCTCATCGAAGGCGTTACTGGGTTAGGTACACATGAGCGATTGTTAGTACAATCCACTTCTGTCTTGCCAATCCTGTTGAAATTTCATTCTGCTTACGGCACCTGAGATTCTCCAATGGTCACCCATCTACGTACTGACCAGGCTCAATGTTACTCAACTCCAATGATCCCAAGAGAACTGGTGCATCTTGTGTGATTTGGCCATAATCCCTTAGCCTCGGGGGAGAGGTTTGCCAATTTCTAGTCTTTGTGCTAAGTGCTTAGCGAAGAGGCATTGAGTAACATTTATAAAGTCTTTGGTACGCTTTAGCAGTGGATTGAATTGCAGCCGACTGTACCGGACATGAGCACTCTACCATTGGGCCACAGTGATAGATAATAAAGTGGATAATCCTTTTGAAAGGTCACTGTAGCCATTATTGTTTTTGTCAAGAGGTTGGTTCAAAAGACTGACCTTTTGGGAGATTTGTGCCAGAAATAGGATAATATACTTATATGTTACAAACTAACAAGTAATGACATAGACAGTGGCAGATTAACCACTAGGCTGAGTAGGCTGGGGGCTCGGAAGGGATGGGGACCCCCCCCCTGAGCAGAACGAATTGTTTGATCGGGTGTACAAAAATGGTTTAATTGAGTATGAGTATTTCAGATTATGTAATTCATTCATACAACCGCACAAATTGACATTAACATTTTTGTGAGTAAAAGTAATGTTTCAAACATTTTTTGAGTTTTTTTTTTTTTTTTTTTACGTATCGTGTGATTATCGTGTTTGTTCTTGGAGTTATTTACTGTCTATGTATTTTGTATATTTGGATTGTATTCTACTTACGAGTTCCAGTTGTTTGTAATCTTTTGAGAGAAGTTTTTTTTTCTAATGTTTTTTGATAATGAATTTCATCAATTTAGTTATTTTTCTCTCTTAACTTTTTTTACGGGCATGTTATCTAAGCATTTTATCATTTTGGATGTTTGTATTGTGTCTCCCTTCAGTCTTCTTTCTGAAACTGTCAACGTAGGTTTCTTCATTTTTTAAGTTTGTCTGGCTGGCTATGTATATATGTATATATGTATGTATGAATGTATGTATGACACATACAGGTTGCCCCAATAAAGCTCGAGTGCTTAAAATTTAAACATTTACCCCTTATGCCAAGGAAAAACAATTTTTTTTCATCTCAACTGGAAGCGTCATGTGACCAACATTTTTTGGCAGCATCCTGTGTTGGGGGTGATCAATTAAAAAATTTGGAAAAGGGTGAACAATGAATAAGTTACTTCCCTCACATTTTGTTGGGCAGTGATTATAAAAAAGTCTGGATTTTCAGAAAACAAGCATGAATGTTACTAGACACATTCAAAGGAACCAATTCAGCATAAACTTACATCGCAAGTTGAACACCGCTCCTAAAAAAACCTATGTAGAGGAGGGAGGATTTTCAAAACACAGAAAAATATTTTTCCCAGTGAGTGTTTTTAGAGGGGATTCAATTTGCAATGTAAGTTTATGTTGAATCGATCCCTAATTTGATCACCTGCATTCGTTTTTTCAGAGGGAAATTCAGAATTTTTAGTGATCCAACAAAAAGCAGAAGTAAATTATTCATTGATCATCTCTTTTCCCAATTTTTTTAATAGATCCTCCCAACATACTGCCAAAGAAACATCGGTCACATGTCAGTTTCTCCTGAACGACCAATGAAACCTGTCTTCTAGTATAGTTAGTTTTAATCTATAAATTCTATCTTTATGATATCACATATGTAGTACATTATACATAGAACAATGATGTTAGTTATCTAACGTGACTTTATTTTACTCCAAGAAGGGTGGGGGTAGGAGGGTACTGTCAGGGTTAGTCTACCTAATGCTTAGCCTGTGGGCTTGGATCATAGATTATCCGTCACAGAATGTATAACATGATGGTCATAAACAATGATTCTTTCCCAAACCCCCATGAGGCAAGCGTGAGTCTGATGACAACCAAGAAGATAATGTTACATTATTACGCTAGCCCAGTGATTCTCAAACTGTGTGCAAAAGCACAATAGTGTGCCGGATAAATTTTCCCAAACCTATTAACATGTCAACTCTTGCTCAGACAATCCCATCTCTTCTTCCGATCTTTAAAGTTGGTATGTTAATGACCCTTCTCAATGTTATAGATAACACTGATATCTTTTTTTTTGAGCCTTGAATATATCTGGCACAGGTATCATGTCTGTCCTCATTCCGTCACAAAGTTACCGGTCAATTAGTTTTATCACTAGATTTTGCAAGATCTCGGACTTTTCAGTAATAGATGAAAGGAAAAATGCATGATGAGTATGTATATTAGTATGTTTTAGTAAGTTTTATTGACTACTGGTATGTCTACTATTTGGAAACAAGACGATGATCAAATTTTTCCCTCGCAATACCTATGTGTAGAATTGGTATGCCATTTATTTCAAATATATATTTTTTAGTGTGCCATACAAAATACTACCTTAGCCAAATTTGGTATTTGTATTCCCGGTTGGGGTACATAATCTCTCATCTGATACTCCTGTGACCAGATACTTTTTCAAATTCAAATCTCTTTTTCATTTTAGAATGGCATCGATATTTAAAATGATACCAACGGATACCTCCTTTCCTGCTTTTTGATGTTACCTATAAAGATTCTGATGCTCTCTATAATAATTTCACAGTCTTCAAGGTGAAAAAAGTGTCGGGAAATAAACAAAATATCTATGAGCAGCCGAGGCACATCTGACAAGTGGGAGCACTGAGACACAACTGCATGGTGTGGGTTTCATAATAATAACTCCTGCTGTCTTCTTCCCTTCTCAAGATTTGTCTGCTAAAATTATGAAGGGTTCTTTGCCTTCACATCAATTTTAATTGACTTTCTCTGAACGGATGCATGAATTTACAACTTAAGCGCTTTATCTTGGGGGTAGGCAATGTACAGCCCACGGGTCAGATCTGGCACCCTGAGGGATTTTGACCAGCCTGTAAGCTAATATTGGAATACTATGTTTACTTTTTTTGTTTTAAAGATTCTTTGTTTTTTTTAATAGATACACAAGATATCTTGATTGAAATGAATTGTGACTATATTGAATTCTCTAATTTCTGATTGGCCTTTTTTGGTTTAATGGAAATGATTACCTTGTGCTATTCATTCATTAGTGGCAAGATATAACGAGACTAGTTTACCAGTGTCAGTAAAAATGACCACAGTTTTATTTTTTGTGTTGTTTTTGTTTTTGAAACTCTGCCCCTCAAGGTCATCAGCTGCTCTTATTTGTTGTTCCTTTTTCTCGATGTATAAAAGCTTACTGACATACTTAATGCTTAAATTTTCAACACTATGTCATCAGTGTACACTTGACCTATTGCTAAGTCATCAGGCTACTAAGGGTCTAAACAGGCTGAAAATTAAAACGTTTACTTCTTACTATGTCTACAAAGGACACATTTTTTTTTGTTTATTTAAAATTCCCTTCATAAATAGGTTTTTAGTGGGGGGGGGGTAGTTTGCAATGTAATTTTACGCTAGATTGGCCCCTAGTTTTTAGAAAAATTCAGACTTGTGATTACAGCCCAACAAAATCATGAAAACTAACTTATTGATCAATCCCCTGTTTTCCAATGTTATAATTGATCACCCCCTCCTCGCAACACAGCATGCTGCCAACTGACCTTGGTCACAGGATGGTTTCTATTGAGTGACTAAACAGACTCATTTTATGTCTCAGTTTTCCTTCAGTGCAACGGAGATCAAATGAATGAACGAACAAATAAACAAAAACACTTCAGTCATTATCGCACGTGTTTTTATGTACTTAAATGGTCGATTTTCATCTTTCAAGCCTTTCTATGGCATTTAACAGGCCCAATGTCCACCCATTAAAATGTGATCTGGCCCGCAGAGGCGAAGAAGGTTGCCGACCCCTGCTTCATCCAGTAACATTGTTTTAAAAGGTCAGTGCTCTAAGTAGAAACCATCAACCAAAACTGTCACCATAGGCTTCACTAGTTTTTAAGTTGGTCTTTCTGATTGGCTGTCTATATATATATATGTATGTATGTATTTATGGTGCATACAGGTAGCACAAACGAAGCTAGAGGGCTAAAAATTTCAATATTAACCCTCATCATGTCTGAATAAAATGCATTTCTCTGTTTCGAAAATTCACACCCTAAATATGTTTTTAGTGAGGTGGTCCAATTTATACTAAATTGGCACCTGAGTATGTATCCACCAGCCTGCTTTTTGAAAATTCAGACTTTTCTCTTAGTGATCACTGCCTAATAAAATGCAAGGAAAGTGACTTATTCATTGATCACCCCCTTTCCAATTTTTTAATTGATCACCCCCAACATGGAATTTCTGCCCAAAGACATTGGCTATGTGACATTTTCTGTAAAGTGTCACGTTATTGTTTCTGATTTGCCTTATTATCAGTCAATGCCTGGCCTGGAAGGTAAAGACTGACCTTTGGATGAAATTGTGTCAGATATGACACAATATGTTTACAAATGAGTCCCGACAGGGGTTCTCAAACTGTGTACCATGGAACACTAGTAAGCTGCAACTATCTCTTCTACCGTGTGGCATCAATTTAATGCTTTAAAGATATGTGATGTGCATAAATAGTTGGTTAGAGACGTATAATTGAATCTCTGTTGGTCTGGCAAAATGGGTGACCCCACATGGTCCTTGAACCAGAGTGTCGGAAAATTGGTTGTCAACCTATATTATCTCAGATAAGAATCCTGAGTATATTCATTGCAGAATGACAATACAATATTATCAAAAACCAATATTACTATAGGGCAGTGGTTTTTAAACTCTGTACCATGGTACAATCATCATCATCCTCCCCTATTTAGCATCCATTGTTGGACATCCACCAAGATTTGTCAGGTCTCTCTATCATGGATATCGCGGAGCCAGTACTTCCTGAACTTGTCTAGATCATCACACAATCTTTTAGCTTCACCTATGATCACCTGTGTGAGTCATGATATCCAATAGTTGACTGACATTCTTGCAAAATGACCAGCCCGTAGTCATTAAGGTTTTCTAATGGATTTAATATCTTTGATGCCTGGTCTTTCTCAGGTATACTGTGGTGTCTTTTGATCTCTCCATGTGAGTTTGAGTAAAATTCTCTCTAATGCACATTGCATGGTTCTCAGTTTTCTCAGACAATTTTTTTGGTTAGGTTCTGTTTCAGCTCCATAGGTGACTGTCAGGAGGATGCATTGGTTGTATACCTTTCTTTTTAGGACTAACGGGATTTTCTGGTTCTTGAAGTTTGAGCTGGCTCTACTGAAAGCTTGCCAACTTCGGAATGCGCATCATAAATTTTTCCAAATGTGCGAGGATGCATTTCGAGCCTTAAGCCAGAGCACTATATATATATATATATATATATATATATATATATATATATATATATATATATAGTCTATAGCTACACTGAAGAGATGTAATACATCGAAACAGCTGTCTGTAGATGACGCAATAATTAATGCTCTTCTATTCAGGGTTGAGCACTCTTTAAGTGAGGTAACTCATCCATTGTAAGCTTATGCAATGCTCTTCCATAGGAATAGAGCACTCAGGTGGATGAGGAATTTCTGTGTAAATAGATATATTGCTTAAATTCAGCCTTACTGATCGACCAGTTCCGTAGTCCAAAGGTAGGATACAGGCCTCTAGGTCTGATGTGAAGGTTTCAATTCTGCCTCATGGTACTGGATGGGATAATGGAAAGTCTATAGCCACACTGAAGAGATGTAATACATCGAAACAGCTGTCTGTTGATGACACAATAGTATATATATATATATTACAAATACAGGTTGTATGGATGGATCTAAAGAGCTAAAATTTTCAACATTTACTATTTATCATGTACAGAATGTACTGCCATAGAGTTGCCAATCGATTACTTTCAACACTAAATTATTGTCACTGGTGAAAGGAAAAAGGGGTTATGAATATGTATTTTGGTACGTTGATATAAGTTTTGTTCATTGACTACTGAAATATTTTTGTCTAATCTAATCACCATAGCCCAACAAATGAACCATCTGACCAACCAGCCAAGTGGACAACAGATTTTTTTCTCTTTGCTTGTCTGTGTCTGTGACTGCAGCGGCTGCTGGTCACGTTTTGGGGGCTATAACCTTGAAAAGTTTTTTATGAGTACACCACTGAGTACCAACTAAGAATGTTATTTTATATTTAAAAAAAAAAAAAAGAAACTTTTGGGGTGTCACAAGGGTATTTTTTTATAATTTTGGGTAAAAGATCAATCTCTATGGAAAACTTTAGATAAAAATCGATTTTTGAGGCTGATTTTTGATAATTTTTCAGTCAATTAATTCTGATACATTCTGATGCGAGGTATGGAAATTCATTTCATTTTTACAATCAGTGTGCTGTGTAAGTCATATATCTTGGTGTGCCGTCATACAATAAAGCTTGAGAACCACTGAGTCAGTGTCAAGCAATGACAAATAACATGATAGTTGTAGACAATGATTCTTTCCAAATCCCACAAGACAAGAATGAGTCAAAGCGTTTCCATGGACTCCATACCATGTAAAACTGAATGTTTTCACAAAGATAATAATTCCATTGGGAATACTTCAACGCCCCATCGTTATAGTCTACCCACATCGCCAGCAATGCTGGTATACATGGTATGAATATACATAGCAACTTATTTAAGTGAATAATGGAAAAAAAAAACAGGCTTGATTAGTCATCCAATAAAAATTGTCATGTGACCAATGTCTTTTGCCAGCTTATCATGTTGGAGGTGATCAATTAAAAAATTGCAAAAAGAGGTGATCAATGAATAAGTTACTACTGTCTCTTGTTTGGTAGTGATCACTAAAAAGTTTTGAATCTTTAAAAAATAATCATTAATGCTGCTGGATACAAACTTGGGGATCAATTCGGCATAAACTTACATTGCAAATCGAATCCCAACTAAAACATTAATACGTGTGGCGGATTATCATGGTTGATTAGTATGGTGCTTGCAGGGACATCCTAAAATGAGGAAATCTTTTAATTGATCACCCCCAACATGACATGCTGACAAGAAAACGATCATATGATGGTTTTTATTCAGTGACTAACCAGACCTGTTGTGATAACAGGTTCATTTAAATGTATGATAACTTTTTGCTCTATATTTTCCAATTGCACTGCTTGATCCTTGCCGTCGGATTATGGACTGATTCCAAGTTGTGATATAAATCAAATGACAGTTAAGATGAAGTTAAAAACAAGTCAAAATTAATGATAATATATGGACTCTCATTCAAAATATATGTATTTCTATCCACAATCTGAGTACTTCTATCTAGAGTGTGAGTATTTCTATTCAAATTTAAAAGTTCCTTCATTCAAACTACCCTTATTCAAATTAAATTGACCTTCATCCAAAATATAAGTACCTTTATTCTAATTGAATGGACCTTTATTCAAAATATAAGTATTTTTTTATAATTGAATGAACCTTATTTCAAGTTATAAGTACATTTATTTAAATAGAATGAACCTATCTCCAAAATATAAGCACTTGTATTTTAATTGATTGAACCTTCATTCAAAATATAAAATGGACCTTAATTCAAAGTATAAGTACCTCTATTTAAATTCAATAGACCTTCATTCAAAGTATGGACCGCAATTTACCATGAATGGACCTTCATCAAAAATATCAGTACCTTTATTCAAATTGAATGGACCTTCATTCAAAGTATAAGAACCTTTATTTAAATTCAATAGACCTTCATTTAAGATATGGACCACAATTTACCCTGAATGGACCTTCATCAAAAATATGAGTACCTTTATTCAAATTGAATGGACCTTCATTCAAAGTATAAGTACCTTTATTTTCGATGAGCCTTCATTCAAAATACAAGCACTTTTATTCAAATTGAATGGACCTTCATTAAAATATAAACACATTTATTTGAATTGAATTGACTTACATCCAAAATATAAGTACCTTTATTTAAATTGAATGGATCTACACCCAAATTATAAGCACCTCGATTCAAATTGAGTGGACTTTCATTCAAAACATAAGTACCTTCATTTAAATTGAATGGACTTTCATTCAAAATGTAAATATCTTTATGTAAATTGAATGGACTTTCATTTAAAATATAAGTACCTTCATTTGAATTGAATTGACCTTTATTCAAAATATGAACCTTTATTTAAATTGAATGGACTTTTGTCCAAAATATAAGTACTTTTGTTTAAATTGAATCGACTTTCATTCAAAATATAAGTACCTTTATTAAATTGAATGGATCTTCATTCAAAGTATCGGTACCATTATTTAAATTGATTGGAGCTTCATTCTAAGTATAGGTACTTTTATTTAAATCAAATGGACCCACATCTAAAATATAAGCACCTGTATCTAAATCGAATGGACTTTCATTCAAAACATAGGTACCTTCATTTAGATTGAATGGACCTTCATACAAAGTGTAAGTATCTTCTTTTAAATTGAATAGACCTTCATTCAAAATATGAACCTATGTTTAACATGAATGGACCTTCATTCAAGATATAAGTACCTTCATTTGAATTGAAGAGACCTTCATTCAAAATATATGAACCTTAATTTAAATTGAATGGACCTCCATTCAAAATTTGAACCCATGTTTAACTTGAATGGACCTTTATTCAAAATATAAGCACCTTTATTTGAATTAAATGTTTCATTCAAAGTATCAGAACCTTCATTTAAATTGAATAGACCTTTACACGAAATATAAGTACTTTTATTTTGAACGGACTTTCATTCAAGATATAAGTACCTTTATTCAAATTTAATGGACCTACATCTAAAGTATAAGAATTTTTATTTAAATTCAATAGACCTTCATTCAAAATATTTGAACCTTTATTCAAATCGAATGGACCTCCATTCAGTGTTTATGTACCTTCATTATAATTGAAAGGACCTTCATTCAAATTTGAATCTCTATTTACATTGAATGGACCTTTATTCAAAATATAAGTACTTTCATTTGAATTGAAGAGACCTTCATTCAAAATACATGAACCTTCATTTAAATTTAAAGGACCTTCATTCAAAATATAAGCACCTTTATTTAAATTGAATGAACCTTCATTCAATATATGAACCTTTATTCAAATTGAATGGACCCTTATTCAAAATATGAACCTCTAATTAAGTTCAATGGATCTTCTTTCGAAATATAAGTACTTTTATTCAAATTAAATGAACTTTTATTAAAAATATGAACCTGTATTTAAATTCAGTGGACCAACATCCAAAATACAAGTACTTTTATTCAAATTGAATGGACCTTCATTCAAAGTGTAGGTACCTTTATTTAAATTCAATGGACCTTTATTCAAAATGTATGAACCTTTATTCTAGTCTCTTTGTTTGTACTTTATCATGGATTTGTTCTGGATATGGTGATCATGGATCGAAAGCAGCCATTCTAAATTTAGTTTTTACCACTGCTCCCACCAAGAGCTCCTGACAGGACCCAGGCCCTACCCCCCAAACGGTCAAACAGGGATACAACATGAAGAGATGGACAGAACATTATTAATTATCCTCTCAGTCTATGGCCACTTCAAATGTTCCAGAGCCCTCAATCTGAGCCATACATCCTTGGTGAGAACGTTGGATTGAATCTGTAAACTGAAAAGGAAAGGATATCACAGTACAATTGAAGAAACTTCTGTGCGTGCATATGTATTTACATTTATGGCAATGACTCGACAATTGGCCATTGTATGAGATTGACGTTCAACAGATATATTAATCAGCACACAAGGCATTGCAGTCTCAAGTTCGAAGTTGTTTGGGTCAACGGTTCTAGAGAAATCTAATGAAATTAATATAAAACTATAAAAGTTGTTTGGGTCAACGGTTCTTGAGAAATCTAATGAAATTAATATAAAACTATGTAGTATAGACCTTTTATCTAAAATCATAGATCTGACTTTGAATATAAATTATCTTAATTGGTAATATATCTTAATTTAGATATAAAATATCTGAACTGACAACACAGAAAAGATGTAACTGGAATACCATAGTTCCATACAACAGACAGAAAATTATTTTACATGACAATTATGGCTGGCTGCTTCACACACCATGAAGTCCAGCCCCTTTCAAATATGCAACTTTAGAATGGGTACTGCTGTTGTATACAGAAATCCATATTTTCTAATGCAGCAAAATCTTTAATGTTGCAGACAGATCAGCAAAAACAGAAGGGACCAGTTTCATGTGATATTTATATTTGATACCTTTAAAGAATAAAGCAAAAGTCCATACATACTGAATAAAGTTGCTTATATTTGGGATAGAAGTACACATATTCTGAATGAATATTTGCGTATTTTGTGTGAGGGTACTTTTATTGTGAATAAATTTACATACGTTTTGAATAAAGATACTCATGGTTTGATTAAATATACATGCATTTTGAAGGTCAGCAGATTTTTTAGCATGGTACTGATGTTTTGAATGGATCTGTATTTAGAATAAAGATCAATAAATTTTGAATAAAGGAATTTATGTATTGAATGAATGAACTTGAATCTCGAATAAAGGTACAGTCATTCTGAATAAAGGTACTTATATACTGAATAAAGGTACTTGTCTCTTGAATGAAGGTACACATATTCTGAATAAAGGTACACGTATATTGAATGAAGGTACTTGTCTCTTGAATAAAAGTATATATGTTCTGAATAAAGGCACTAATATATTGAATAAAGGTACTTGTCTCTCGAATAAAGGTACATATCTTCAGAATAAAGGCACATATATTGAATAGTAGTACTTGAATCTCAAAGAAAGGTATGTACATTCTGAATAAAGGTACCCATATATCGAATAAAGGTACTTGTCTCTTGAATGAAGGTACATATATTTTGAATAAAGGTGCTTATATATTGAATAAAAGTACTTTTATTTTAAATGAAGGCACATATGTTCAGAATAAAGGTACTTATATATTGAATAAAGGTACTTGTCTCTTGAATTAAGATATATATGTTCTGAATAAAAGTACTTATATATTGAATAAAGGTACTTGTCTCTTGAATAAAGGTACATATATCCTGAATAAAAGTATTTATATATTGAAGAAAGGTTCTTGTATCTTGAATAAAGGTACATATTTTCAGAATGAAGGCACTTATATATTGAATAAAACTACTTTTATCTTGAATAATGGTACGTATATTTTTAAACAGGGTATTTATATTTTGAATTGATGTACTTATAAGTTTCAATACCCTTGTGAATATCTATGATGAGAATATTAATTTGGACGTGGGATAATGACAGAGCTTCATATTCAAAACCGAACCAATGCTAGACAACATTATAATCTGTTCAGTCATCCTTTGAGAGACTGATTACAATGCACTGTTTCGGCTGCGTAGAGGTCATAAACGGATAAACCACATCAGACTTTTAGTATCATTTATATAGATAGATAGAAATCAGATCATTATTTTTAGAGTGAGCACAATTGCAGACTCAACACTATTTTTATTCATTTGAAAATCATCCAATTTTTTTCTGCATTCATTAGGTTAGCGTGTTCCAAGGCTAACTTACTTCGACACCTCTGGCTGCAATGCACTGGCTTGGCTACTCAAAGGCCACGTACAGAATAGCAAAATCGGACTTTTTGTATTATATAGATTGGTTGTGTATATATTTTAGAACATAAGTAATGTTGAGACCGCAATGTGTTTTTTTTTTCCAATAACAGGGTGTAGTTTGGGCAAAACAAGTTCTACCCATCTCCATCCACAATCAGCTGACAACTGTGTCAACTTTCCCCAGAAAGAAGGGAGACCTATTTACTGATTAAGGGTTTCGTAACAAGCTCGGACAGGTTCTTCAGGAATTTAATCTATTTGTCATTTTCTGGGACTTTATTGAATTTCCAGCTCAGTATTAAGAAAAAGATATGCTGAGTGGATTTACGCAATTGAGAAAGATATTAGGTGAGTGGTTCGCAAACTTTATTGCGTGATGATACACTGAGAAATATATCATACTTATGCGGCACACCGATGCCTTTTGGTCAGTCGGGCTGTCAATCTGTTAATTGGTCCCATTTACTAATTATTAATTGTATTATAAAAGGTAGGATTTTATAAAAAATTGTTACGTCATTAAAAGATGATGTATCAATAATTTGTTTTTTACTGTGTTGTTATGAATCATTTGTTATAATTGGCCAAGACTATCTTAAAAATAACTGAAATTAGCTAAACCTCTCAAATCCAGCTAACTTTATAGCTAAAAATACTCTATTACTTATTTAAAGCCCACTTTTCAAATAAAATAACCATACGCTAAGACCCCATAACAAATCATTAGTGAAAATTCATTTTAATTTTAAGTCACTAATTGTTTTTTTATTGCCAGATTTTTCGACTGAACTATCCTCACCTTCGTCTTTCTCCTCCTCCCACTACTACTACTGCAACTAACACAGCTACGGTTACTCCATATAGAATCCCTTTGAAGTAGGAAATCACAGATATGGACGTAAGGATGATAGACACTTCATCAAAATTATGGTTCTTGTTCATATAGTGTAAGAAAGCTGTCTTCCTTCTTATTCATCATGAATCGATCATAAATGTGCACTTCTGAACGCTTCGTGTCACCAGGGTCAAGAAAAGGTCAAATTCTGAATCCAATTCCATCCCAGTTCAACCTATGACCCATTAGATTGTAGGTAGTCTTGTACATGGCCTTGTGCCAAACTTGAGCTTGATTAGATAATTCAGGCGACTAAAACTTTGCCGCAATACATAAATGAATCATCAAATTCACATCATGGCCAAATGAGTCACCCCCTTCCCGTACCTCCCCATCCATGATGGCTGGCAGGATAAATAGGTGTCTGCCCGGTAGTCCTTATATTTATTTCTGTCACACTTCAGTCGGAGTCCATGAATATCATTCTGTAGATCTTGAAAATTATGGCATAAAAATGAAAAAAAAAAAAAAAAAAGTACGAAAATCACCCGACCAGACATACTACCCCCTTTTCATCCTTTACCCCCCCTGGCCTGTCCCTCAAGGCAAATGTTCAACATATGTTCTTCTTCAAGATATAAATTCTTGACTCCAGTGTTTAGACAGTCAAAATGATCGACAGAGGAGGAAAACAGTCTGATTCTAACTCAGTATATATGTATATGTATGTGTTGAACTTTAGTTTATGAGTCATATGTATGAAATCATATACATGCACAATAGTTTATCATTGCAATATACATCAACACCAACTGATATTTCACCAGAAAGTAGCTACCACATGAGATAAACAGTACTAATCGATTCTATGTTGTTTGGGCTCAACAACGACATCATCTATTTTAAAATGTATTTCCAGTAGGAAAGCACTACCTATATTATGATAATAATAGTATGCTAACATATAAGAAATTGAACCACTGTAGCCATCAAAGATGGTAAGGGGTTCTTTCTTTTTTTTTATAGGTGCATGTGTTTATTTGTTTTTTTGTTTGTATGTTCCAGCACTTCTGGCCAGACTTTTTTGTGTACAGACTTGAAAATTGGCGTCAGTACTCCACTAGGACCCTTCTAGAAATATTTTTTTTTATTTTTGGAAAAAAAGCTTTTTGACCTTTGGGGCCTTATTTTGACAGATTCAATAATAACATCTAGAGAGTCCTGAATTTAGATATCTATCAATGTTTTTTTTTAACTCTATTTTAGATGTTTTCCAGTGAAAAATGCCACTGATGTCATAAATAGAATTTCTTTTGACCATATTTACACTTTGTATTCTTTTTTTTACATGACTTCAAGATTTGATGCTACGGTTTTTCAATTATCAACTATGATTATGTCAGGATCATATTCATATGTACTCCAACACATACCTAAATTACTTTCAAAATTTGCTACCGTCCACAAATTCATAATTTTTTTTTCCTATCATGAGTGGAAAATAGAACCCAAAATCCAAATACTAGAAGGTCATTTTGTCTTATCCAAGTCCAAATCTGGAGTTGACTTTGTTTTCATACATTAACAAGAATGACAAGGAAAATCCTCGCCAAATTTAGTGGAGTAAAAATTCACATCTCCTACCGTGATCTGAAATCATGATCAACTAATTCGTAGGCCTGTCTCTTACAAACTGAACTAAATTGACAAGTCATAAAAATTTACGAAAAATCTTGCTAGAAATACACAAGGGCTTAATTCATTCTAATAAATGAATACATTTATATTGAAAAAAATATGAATTTTTATAACTTTTTATTTATCATATATATACAATAAAAAGTTGTAATAATCATCCTCAGTTGGAATAGATGTAAGAATGAAGTTTGACCCTGCAGCAGCTAGGCTCTTCTCCATTAGAAACTGTCAAAATAATCTGTGAACATAGTTTAACGTGAGTTTTGTCAGTTTTTAACTCTTAGATTCATGAAAGGCTCGAACTGCTGAAAACCCTTCCATGAATAGAATTTTGAAAAATGGAGCTCCTTCATGAATAGAATTATTAAAGAAAAATTGAAAAAATACCAAAAAAATGTAGGGGAGATAACTTTAATCATATGTTACTACCCTTGATTCAACAATGAAATTTCCTAATATGAATTCAAGAGTTAAGTGGTTCTGGCTGGCTGGCTATGTATCTATTTATGTATGTGCATGTCACGCATACAGGCTACACCATCGGAACGAGAGCGCTGAAATATCCTTATTTCTAGAAAAAATGTTTTCTTTTCAAGTTTAGAAAATTCTCCCTGAAATAAGTTTTTTTTGAGGGGATGTCAATTTACAATTCAATTTCATGCTAAATTGGTCCTTTAGTTTGTGTCTGTTGGTACTCATGCTTGTTTATTGAAATTTCAGACATTTTAGTAATCACTGCCCACCAAAAGGTGAGAGACATGACTTATTCATAGATCTCCCCTTTTCTCATTTTTTAATTGATCACCCCCAACAAGACAGGCTGGCAAAAGATGTTGGTCACATGACGCTTTCTATTGAGAGACCAGCTAGACCTGTTTCCGCTTTGTTTTAATGACACAGTGAAAGGCTGTATCATATAATGCTGTATTTTGGGGGGGGGAACATATTTAGAGTATTAACCGATGTATTACTGTATTCCAGATCCAGTTTCAGTTTGACCTGTGACTTAGTATATTGTCGCACTACCATGGTGAGTGCTCCCTCTTCCTGGCATTTTTCAGGGCAATGGAAGATATTCTAAGTGACATTTGACTGATTCTACTGGGTTACATGGTACCAGTAGCAAGGAGTAATCCCCGAAATGACCTATTGAAAGAAGTGGAACCGGTCCGCCTTTGGGGCTCCATTCCTTGTTCTTAATCAGAGTTGTCTGTCTCCTAGATTGGTCGACAACCAAGGATAAAGCGCTTAATCTACACTTTATTTACTACTTATTTTCTGATTACCCATAGCCAAGGGAGACCAAAACTATTTTAGCGCAGCTCAGGGAAGGAGTGGACTCATGCCTTTCCCAAAGGCATTAATAGGAAGTAAATACCGACTGTCTCGAAAAAAAAAGGTGGGGCCTGACCATTCCTATCCCCACTCTCTCTCAACCACAACAAAACCAATCCCCATGTTTTTTTTTCTGTTTTCTTTTTTCCCCACATTTTTATCATTTTTGTTTGGGATTTTTTCGAGTCATTCAAGATTTTTGGGTCAAATTGTAAAAGTTTTGCATTTTCACATAATTCATCACATATGGGAGGGAGAAGTTATTTAATACTAAACTAATTGTAAGTATGAATTACTTATATTCTCAGAATTGAATGGATTGGTGGAGGGGGTGTTCCTCTTATGGTATTAATGGCAGTAATGAGGTCCTTATTTTGGGGCTCATAGACACGTGGTTATTGAAACGTAGAAGTACCATTATTCAGAGCAAAAATAACTCGAGTTATCCGTTTTTAAATTATATTTTATTACTAATTTTACTCCATCTTATTATTGTTGCTTTTTATCCCGCATTCAGGCCAACACACGTTTAAATTGCTATTACTGAACAACCAAATGTGGCGAAGGGTTCTAACTTTTTTTATATGTGCATGTGTTTGTGCATTTATGTGTTTCAGCGCTCCTGGCCATACTGTTTTGTCTGCAGATTTGAAAATTGACATTGGTGCTCCACTAGACAACATCTAAAAACGTTTTTTTCAATTGTCAGAGCAAAATCTTTGACCTTTTCGGGGCTTTATTTTGATGGGTTCATTAATATTAGTATTTTATCAACTAATGAATGAACAACCGTAGCCATGAAAAATGGCAAAGTTGTCTGTCTTTTTTTATATGTGTCTATGTGTTTGTTTATGTATTTGATTCTTTGCTTATTCGTGTATTTCGGCACTCCTGGCAATACTGCTTTGTCTACAAGCTTGAAAATTAGCATCAGTACTTCTAAAAATGTTATTTTGATTTTTGGAAAAAAAGCTTCTTAGACCTTTTTTAGCCTTATCCTTATATTGTTATTAATAACATCAAGATTCTGGAGATTCTAGATATTTCTAGGTGATTTTTAGATGTTTTCCGATGGAAAACACTTGTAATATGTGAAATAGAATTTTTTCTGACCATATTTATTTTTTGATGGAACTTTCCTTTACTTCAAATTTTGACACTGGGGTTGTTCGATTATTGACTGTGCTTATGACTTTTACTCTTATTATTACTTATAATTGTTGCTTTTAATTACAACTATCTCAGTCCACTCTTCATTATTAAAATTATTCAATTTCTTATTTTATTCTATCTTAATAATGTTCCTCTGTATAACAGCACCATGAATTGATAAATCATTTGTAACAGCCATTTGAAGACAAAGAAAAACCAAATTTGAAAATGCACAACTGCCTAAATGACTGGATTTCATTCATATTGTCCATGTGTCTTGGATACATTACAGATAAGTTATAAAGGGTGATTGCAGCATTCACATGAGATAATATTAATCTTACGATCAAGAAATAATTCAATGAAATATTCTGACAGAAAGATCAAGGAAGAATTCAATGAAATATTCTCACAGAAAGATCAAGATAGAATTTAATAAAATATTCTGAAAGATCAAGAAAGAATTCAATGAAATATTCTGAAAGAAAGATCAAGAAAGAATTCAATGAAATATTCTGAAAGAAAGATCAAGAAAGAATTCAATGAAATATTCTGACAGAAAGATCAAGAAAGAATTCAATGAAATATTCTGAAAGATCAAGATAGAATTCAATGAAATATTCTGACAGAAAGATCAAGAAATAATTCAATGAAATATTCTGGCAGGAAGAGGGCCAGGGGTACAACAGCTGGAACATAGAGATTAAGACTTCAGTGAGTTGGGAATAGTCTTGAATGAAACTCAGTTGAATATCAACAACACCCCATCTAGATATTAGCACAGAAAGGAAGCCAAAGGTTACATGTCATTGTATGCTAGCTAGAGTACCTTATCTCAGATATTTAGGTAAAAAGAAGGCCAGAGGATACAACATTTAGAACTTCATGATAAAAACAATAAATTGGAGGAAATTGGTTCAAATAAAACAATGTATGGTAGTAACAATATCTCATCTCGGAAATCCAGACTGGAAGAAGAGTAGAGAAACTATGCGATAAAAACAAGACTGGGTCAATTCCATTCCAACTTCTATTCTGACTGAAAATGATTATTGCAACTTTTGTATTACATACATAACAAATGAAAAAATTATAAAAATATCCATATCACGCACAAATGAATCACCATAGTCTACGTGTGTATCAAAACTAATTATCTAATAAATTAACTAAAATTGTCGAAAGAAAATTGATCTTTCGTATGAAATTATTTAAAAAATACCATCTGTTGGTCCAAAATGACCATGAATATCTGACAAAGCGCTTTTTTGAAAAAGACATGAAAAGTTTTTAGATTATTACTTATTATTACTGGTGTATTCATACAAATTTACAAGGTTGTAGCCCACACACACACACATACACATACACACGCGCACACACTCACACATGGACATTCAAAGAGCAAAGAATTTGTTGACCACTTGGCTGTTTGGTCAGGTAGGCCGTCTGTAGGGCTATGGTGGTTTGATGTGTGTTTTTTTTTGTATAGATGTATTTATTTATTAGAATGAAATAAGCCGATGCATATCTGTATGATAAATTTTCGTCATATCGAAGACTTGTCAATTTAGCTTGATCAGTAAGACAGCCTCCTGGCAATCAGTAGGTGGTGAATTTAAATCATGGTTGGGGAGTTTGAATTTCATATATTGATTTATCAGTTTATTAGATGTTCGGACAGAAAGAAAACTGGAGGGTACAGCAACAGAAATGTTGTGATGAAGACAATATGATGAGGAAATTTGTACAAAAGAATCAAGTTATAACAGGAACAAAAATCAGAAAAAAAGGAAGATCTGAAGGTTATCATCATCATCATCATCATCATCACCACCACCACCACCACCACCATCATCATCATCATCATCATCATCATCATCAATTTTTTTAATCGTCTATCATTGGACATGGACCTTCCCCGGGATTCGTCACATCTCTCTATTGTGGGTGTTGTGGAGCCAATATAACCAATGCATCCTCCCAATAGTCACTTATGGAGCTGAAACATGGAACCCAACCAAGAGACAGACCCGTAAGCTGAGAACCATGCAACGTGCACATGAAAGAATAATGCTGGGCCTCACAAGGAGAGACCACAAAACAGCACAGTACATCCGGGAAAATACAAGAGTTGGAGACATCATAGAATCCATTAAAAATCTCAAATGGCGGTGGGCTGGCCATGTTGCAAGAATGGTAGACAATCGATAGACATCACGACTCACAACATGGATTCCCCCGAGACCACATGCGCAACCGAGGCCGGCAAAATGTTAGATGGAGAGACGAGCTAGACAAGTTCAGGAAGTACTGGCTCCGTGACGCCCATGATAGAGAAGTGTGGCAAATCCTGGAGAAGGTCTATGTCCAACGACGGACGCTAAGAGACTGATGATGATGATGATGATGATGAATTTGTCTCGCCATCTCATATTCTGCTGGCCTCGGTTCTGCATTCGATCTCTGGGGATCCATGCCGTAAGTGGTGATGTCCACAGGTTGTCTGCCATTTTTGCAACTTGGCCAGCCCATTGCCATTTGAGTTTTCTAATGGTTTCTATGATATCTTGGACTCTTGTTTCTCCCGAATATACTGTGCTGTCTCTCCAGGTGAGTTTGAGCATTATTCTCTCAAGTGCATGTTGCATGGTTATCAGTTTGCAGGTCAGTATACCAAAATACCAAAAATAGGGTTCCATGTTTTAACTCCATAGGTGACTAACGGGAGGATGCGTTGGTTGCATACCCTTCTTTTTAGGACTAATGGGTTGGAATTTTATGATAAAGATGACTAAAATCAGGAAAATGGCACTAAAAAATCAATGTATATTAGCAAAAAGAACTTGTCTCTGAAATTCAGACAGAAAGAAGGCCAGAGAGTAGAGTGGCCAAAACGTTGTGATAAAAAGAATAAAGATACGGAATCTTGTCACAAAGAAGCAATGCTCAGTAGCAACCGCAACTCATCTCAGATATTCAAATAGAAAGAAGGCTAGAGAGTACTGCAGCTGAAATGTGGTAAAAAAGACAACATGGATGAGGAAATTCGTGTGAAAGAAGCAATGTATAGTAGAAACAACCCTTCATCTCAGAAACTCTGACTGAAAGAAGTCTGGAGGTTACAGCAGGCAAAACGTTGTGAAAAATACAAGAAAGATGAGGAAACTGGTCTAAAAGAATCCATATGTAAAAAGAACGAGCATTCCAAGGGAAATTATGAATCATCATCACACACCCCAGTCTTGTGTGTTAATGACACTATCACTGAACTTTGAATTTCACTGAAGGAGTTGATTAGATATTATATCTCTCTAAAGTTTATAGTCATATCACTGATGTTTATGTAAAATATTTGTTTTTGATTTGAGGAGAATGGTATGTGTACAATCCGGAAATGTTGTTTACGGATCAGTGCAAACCAAAGATCAACAGATCCCGATTAGATACAGTTAAAAAATACCATAAAAATGAAATCAATTAAAAATTTTGAAAAAAATTGAGAAAAGGGGTGATCAATGAATAAGTTACTTACCTTTTATTGTGTCACGAAAAAATCTGGAGTTTCAAAAAAAAAAAAAAAATGTGAATGCTGCTTAACATAAATTAAGGGGCCAATAGAGTATAAAATTCCATTGTAAATTACCATCCTACCTAAAGAAACGAGGTGGATCAAACAAAAAAAGGTTTACCTACTCATTGAGGAGGAATATGTTTGCAAAATTTCTACTATGAACTCTTAGGACTGGGTGAAGTCCGGATGAATAGATACATATAAATGTCAGAACATATGAATAACCTAAACCCAGCAACGGTGTTTATACCATCTATTGTTGGTAGAGGTAAAATGTCATGAACCCAAAGAGACAACCCCCAATTCAAAATGACGGTTGGTGACAAAGTCCAAGTTTCTTCTGCAAGCATCAGCTTAGTGATCCTTGCAAGTCTCAAGTCTGGTCGAGACCAGGACTTTATACCAACAAGTTTTTATGACCACCTCCTTGGCAGGATGCAAGACCACTGATAGGATACCCTGCCTTAATCACAGAGCTTAGGATATACTCAATTAGCTGCCGGGTGCACACGGAAATTTTGTCCTAATGAAGTGTTTTCCGCACTCTTTGTTCACACTAAGAATCAAACCGTGGACCTTCTGTATGTGAGGCAGACATGCCAACCATTACACTATCCGAGCAGACTTCTATTGTGGGTAGCAGTGATTAACTGTAACAAAACCACAACTTACATATTCAGATAGAGAGAAGACCGGAGGGTACAACAGCCGAAACTTTGTGATGCAGACAATAAAGATGATATACGAAAGAATCAATGATGGTAACGATTCTAGTCTATAATTTTGTTAAGGGTCGTTAACATTCAAATAGCGTAAACAACATGAACGACAAGAAGGAATTCAATTGTCCAAAAGACTCTTTGAAAGAAACAGCTCCTATTCTCGAGTATCCTGACAAAAGTTTCAAGGAATATTGTCGAGAAGAAATGAAAGAGTCGAGCTTAGAATCTGAAGGAATAATCGACCATTTGGTTCCCACAATTTTGTCTTTATTTTCGTTTTTCCTAAGATAGAATCTCTGAACGAATCAATATCTGATCTTGTTTTTTCCTTTGAGTCTCATTGGAATGGATTTTATATTCAATACATCCATATTTTGCACTTGGAAGCCATGAAGTTTTTCGTCTTTACCTTAATCTTGATTTTTTGATCTAAAGGCAAAAATCAGATACAGAACAGGGCGAGCTTTAAGCCAATTGGACTGATTGCTCCTAAGGGGGCCCCACGCCAAGGTGATCAACTCCAGTCTTGTCAAATACACACGATAACAAAAGATTGCCACCAAACACCACATTCACCAACAGCAAAGATTTTAATTTTTTTCTGAGTTCTCAAAATTCAGTCAAGTTTGTTTACTGCTACCCACAAAAGACAGGTTCAATCACTGTTGCTGGGTTTAGTTCATTCATGTGTCCTGGACTTTACTCAGCCCTAATCTTTTTTTAATAGAGACTTGAAATTTTGTACCCCTTTAAATCTGTAGGGAAAATATTGTTTTTTTTTATTTGAAATTTTCCCCTATTTTGATTGGGAAGAGGTTTCATTTACAATGTAATTTTATGCCAAATTAGTCCCTTTGTTTGTGTCCGGCAACATTCATGCTTGTTTTTTTTAGATTTGTACTCTTAGTGATTACATCCTAAAAAGGCAAGAAAATTAACTTATTTTTCGATCAGCCCTTTTTCTGTTTTTTTTAACTGATCACCCTTTTGAGTGACTAACTAAACCTTTTTGGATAATAAAAATCATGACTTTATGGTTCAAACCATGCTGGTAGCGTTTTTATCTAGATAACTTAATTTTACTGCTACCACTGTTTGATTTATGAGGTAAAGAGAAGCATGAATGGGTGATTCATAATTTCCCTTGGAATTCTTGAAGTGTTTAATTTTTGAAATCTTTTTCACTGTATTTAAATTGAATAATGCGTTAATTAAGTATAGAACAGAGTGAAAATTTGTTTCTCTGAAAATCTTTGAGTAAACATTTTGATTACTTCCCATTTGTAATATAAATTATCAAGTCTGTAATGAATTTAATTCATCTCTCTAAGACTCTACAGAACTTGGCTTTGAACCATAGGCCCGCAAAAAATGTTTACCACTCCTAAGGCTGTTGCTGTACAGGAGAAGTCGTTTTTATAATCACAGATATAGTTATCAAAATCAGTTGGTCCTCCCAAACACTTTATTTTAAAATGAATTAAACTTTTTTTCAAATGAAAAATAAATTTCATGTATAATTTTTATAATGTAAATTCATTTATAACAATATATTTAATAATACAGCTATAAATTCTTGAATTCTTACGAAACTTTAGTGTTCGAGTGAGTCATCATGATAGGGAAGGTCTTCATAGATAAAATGCTTATTCACTTTAAACTCTCTTCTGACTCTCTTATAGATATATAAATAACACAAGTAATAAATATGACTTTGTTCCAAATGTGTGAGCTGCGTAATATAGAGGAAGCTGCTTATTGTAATCTTATATGCTATTGTTATCAAACGGTTATTGATATCAAAATCAGTCAGTCCCAAATACTTATTTTGAAATAAAGATAATTAGAATTTTTATTGTGCAAAGTTGATTATAACTATGAATTTATACATATATTTATATAAAAATGAACATAGATATCCATACCTCACATAAATGAATCACCATAGCCTGCGCATGTACCGGAATTAATTGTTCAGAAAAAATATCTAAAATTATCTCAAAAAAATCGATCTTCTATCTAAAAAAATATCTTAAAAGAAATAGGTCTTTTATCTAAAATTATCTAAAAAATATCAGCACAAAATTTGGGTATTGTTAGTCCAAAATGACAATTCAGACCTCAAAAAGCACTTTTTTTGAAAAAAAAAAAAAAAAGTCTTCAGATGGTGGCTAGGGTGTACTCAAGGTTGTAGCCCCCAAAACATGCCCAGGAGTGCTCAGACACACCCAGCCACCCACACACATACACACATACACATAGACACAGACAGTCAGAGAGTGATGAATCAATCTTGGGCCCACTTGGCTGGTTGTCAGGCAAGCAATTTATGGGGCTACGGTGATTCGATTTATAACAATGAAAGTAAGAAGAAATTCCCAATTGAAAGAACAGTTCTGGATAGTTACTCAATATAAAATCATGGGTGACTAACATCTTTTAGCAGTATACCTTGTTGGGGATGATCAATTAAAAAATTGGAAAAAAGGGTGATCCTTGTATGAATCACTTCTCTTACTTTCTGTGATCACTAAAAGAGTCTGAATTTAAAAAACCAAAAAAACAAGTGAGTGTGAATGCTGCTATGCCAAAGGACCAATTTAGCATAAACTTGCATTGTAAATTGGATACCCGAATAAACATTCAGGAAGTGGATTTTCATAACACAAAAAAACGTTTTTGTGGACATAATAGGGTATGAATGTTGACATTTTCAGCCCTTTAGCTCCATTCGTGCAGTTTGTACATTTGACACTGCCAACTAGCCAGGTAGACCAACTAAAAAACTGAAGAAACATGTTGACAGTTTCTGTTGAAGGTCCCCAAAGTGAGATGGAGTGTAGAGCTCGAGTTATGAATTAAATTTGTTAAACACATTAATTTATCTAAAATTTCAGCATGTATGACACAAGGCCAATACGCTTTGAGTGTCTGTGGGCTGTATTCAAGGTCCAAGTATTAATAATGACTTGACCAGTACATCTATCATTGTGATTCAATCTCTTTCTGATCATTAAGAAGGAAAAAATAGTCCATGAAAAGAAAGGGAGAAAGAAAGAAAGAGAGAGGAAGGAAGAAAAAGAATGAAACTGTTCATATAGAAATAGATAAAAAAGAAATTGTTTCCTCCATGAAGAAAAGAAAGAAGTTGTCAATAAAAAAGAAAGAAATTGTTTATAGCTCAAGAAAAAGAAAGTTATTGTCCAAAAAAAAGAAAAAAATAGGAAAGGAAATTATTGTCCAAAAAAGAGAGAGAGAGAGAGAGAGAGAGAGAGAGAGAGAGAGAGAGAGAGAGAGAGAGAGAGAGAGAGAGAGAGAGAGAGAGAAACAAATAATTTAAACTTTAGAAAAAACGTAATTTATTGTCTAGAAAGAAAGAAAGAAAGAAAGAAATTGTTCACATCTCAAAAAAAAAAAAGAAGTTAAATGCTCAAAACGAAAGGACAAAAAAAAAGGAGAAATTGTGTGCATTTTTTTTCAAAAAAAAGATTATTTGTGAGGAACATTGAGAGAAATTTTCTATACTTCAAGAAAAAAAGTTATTGTCCATAAAGAAGTGAAAGAATTGATGAGGTTTTAAGAGAATGGAAGTTATTGTCCAGACAGAAAGAAAAAATGAATGAAAGATAGAAAGGAAAGAAAGAAGGAAAGAAAAAATGGACAGAGAAGAAAGAAAGAAAGAAAGAAAGAAAGAGAAACGGTAAAAAAGCAAAGAAAGAAAGAAAGAAAAAACGGTTAGAAAGGAAAGAAAGAAAGAAAGAAAAAACGGTCAGAAAGCTAAGAAAGAAAGAAAAACGGTTAGAAAGCAAAGAAAGAAAGAAAAACGGCCAGAAAGCTAAGAAAGAAAGAAAGAAAGAAAGAAAAACGGTTAGAAAGCAAAGAAAGAAAGAAAAACGGCCAGAAAGCTAAGAAAGAAAGAAAGAAAGAAAGAAAGAAAGAAAAACGGTTAGAAAGTAAAGAAAGAAAGAAAAACGATTAGAAAGCAAAGAAAGAAAGAAAAACGGCCAGAAAGCTAAGAAAGAAAGAAGGAAAGAAAAAACGGTCAGAAAGCAAAGAAAGAAAGAAAGAAAGGAAGAAAAAACGGACAGAAAGCAAATAGAAAGAAGGAAAGAAAAAACGGTCAGAAAGCAAAGAAAGAAGGAAAGAAAGAAAGAAAAAACGGTCAGAAAGCAAATAGAAAGAAGGAAAGAAAAAAGGCTCCAATTAATGATATAAACTTTCTATTTATCAAATAAACAACTGAATGCCAACGCACAATAATTATACATTATTGGGGACGACTAGTAAATGAGCGCCTTATCATATTTTATTTATTGCATAATAATCAATTAAGTCATGTTATTTGCTGAATTAACAAGATTAAATCTCATTAGGCCTTAATCACATCTTTGTCAGAATGAAACAGAGGCGTCGGGTTAGACTCGTAAACACCGCTACTGCAGGGGGGCATTGGACCCCTGAGGGCGCCATCTTAAAAAAACAAACCTGGAAAATCTAAAAAATAATCTTTACAAAATTTTAAAATCACGTTTAAAAAATCTAAAAATAATCTTAAAAAATCTAAAATCTAATCTAAAAAAAAAAAACAACAACAAAAAAAATGACTGCTGGTTGCAAAATCGGACCTAGTGTCATCCCCGCCAGTGTCAAATAATTATGCGCCCTTTCTTCTCGAATCGAACCTGGAAACAAACGCCTGCATCTAGGGAACTGCCAACCCTAACTGACAAAATAGGTCTCTTAAGTTTTCAAGTTGGTCCGGCTGTCTGTCTGGCTGTATGTATGTATCGGGCATACGGGTTGCACCCAACGGAGCTAGAAGACTGAAAATTTAAACGTCTACTCCTAAGTCAAGAAGAACGTTTTATTTTTCTCTAAATTCTCCGTCTAAATGATTTTTTTAATGGGGGCAATTTGCAATGTAAGTTTATGCTAAATCGATCCCTTAGTCTGTGTTTAGCAGTGTCCACGTTTGTATTTTTTAATTTTTTTCAGCGATCACTGCCCAACTAAAGACCAGAGAGGTAAATATTATTCATTGAATACCCGTTTCTAATTTTTTGAATCGATCACTCCCAGCACGGAATGCTGTCAAAAGACACTGGTCACGTTCCTATTGAGTGACTACCCAGACTTGTCTTTTCAAAGTCTCTTCTTATTGATTTATTATTGAACAACAGCAATCGACTTTTTTGCCTAATGAGCCACCACCCAACACTATCATAGTTCTAGTTTCATTTTTATCTTTAATCTCTTGGTCAGCGCCGACCCAAGCATTTATGGGCCCTGGGCAGGATTTGATTTGGGCATCCCTCGCTTCTTGGGGGCCCCCATCGCCTCTTGGCGACCCGTATCACTTCTGGGGACCCTAAACAGTTGCTTTGATCGCTTATGCCGCGGGCCGGCTCAAAGTTGGAAGGGGCATATGTATTTACTCGAATCTGTCTGTCTATCTATGCACACAATATCCTCAGAAGTTCTCAATGAATTTCATTGATTTTTTTCCGGAAGGGTGACCCATCAGCTAAAAACGAAGTGATTACATACTGGGGCGGATCCAGTTATCCATTAATTTATTTTTTTTGCAGCTATCTTCTTTGCTTCAAAGCTATATATCCACCCACTATCTCTGATGGTTCTCGCTTAATTTCAATGAAATTTTATTGAAGGGTAGGCCATGCGGTAGAGAAGAATTGGATGAGTTTTGGGGTGGATTCAGGTTTTTTTCCAATGTCATTTTGTGGAAGTGCAGAGCATATACTAAGAAAGAATTTATTTAATTTGGGAGCGGGTCCATTTTTATTATTTTTTAAAAAACTGTTACCTCCCCTACACTCCGGGTACAAGTCTGCCCACACAATATTTCCAAAAGTTCTGAATGAATTCCCATGAGATTTTTTCGGAAGGGTGGGCCATGAGAATTAAGAAGTGATCAAATTTATCAGTGGATTAGAGATTTTTTTTACAGCCCCCCCCCCATAATAATTATTAGTGGACTGATTTTCACGTAGTTTTGTTTATTTATTTTTTGTCCAAGGCGTAGATATAGGTATGCGCTCTCTGAATGCTTCCTTGTTATTTGCGTGGGGTAAGAAAGAAAGTGATTCCATTAAGTGGCGGATCCATTAATTTCTTACCGTCACCTTCCCTGCATCGTAACTATTTGTGGACAGATTTTCATTCATTTTTTTTTTCTATTTTTTAATTACAACAACAAAGAGGTATGCACTCTACGCGAGTGAGTGCTTTTCGGTTCATTCATTCTCTCTTTCATTCATTCGATTTCGACTATCAATCTGACAGCTTTTGCCTGCAGCTAGTAATCAAAATTTAAGAGCTTTCTCTCTCCGTCATCCCGGGGAGTCGGGGATGAAGGACCGACCCACATATTCTCTCCCCACCTCCATCATACACGTGTTAGTTCATCGAGACTCACTACCCTCGCCCCCGCCGAGCGCGTATCCGACTGGTTATTGCTATAGTTGTGGCATTATAGCGTCACTCTCCAGGGTTGCCAGATAGTTGGAGACGTTTCCGGCTAGAAACACGCAAAAATGGCCAAACGGCCAAATTGTTTATAAAACATTGTCGTACCCATCAGAATAAAAAAAATATATCAAAACGACTTCTGCAACAAAGTGGACTTACCTACATCATTTCTCTACTTCGAAGTCGTTAATCAGGGGTCCCCAAACTTTTTAAACCCTTGATCCCATCTCCCATCGAATGCATGTGAAAAAAAAAATTTTTTTTAAATTAAAAAAAAAAAATCAAGCAGATGTGATGTTTTAGTTAAGGTTCTATCTAACTACAGTTTGTTTCGTTAAAATTTTTAATTTAAAAAAAAAGACGGAAAAAAACAATGTGGCCCAACGAAAAAGTTCATGGCCAAATGCTTTTCAAAAAGGCTAGATTTGACAAATCCAGCCATAAAAAATGGCCAAAACGGCAACCCTGTTATAGCGTCATTCACTCTAGCTGCTCCTCCTGCTGTATTTACTTCACTTTCCCTGTCTGTTCTTCTTCTAATACTGGATTGATCATCACACCCGCATTTGCCACAATAAAGCAAGTTGCTGTTTTATTATAGAAAGAAGAGATACACGCGCACATGCTGACACAATACAAAACAAGGCAGAGACTTAAAAACAAAACAAAACGAGGAGGTTTTACTTAACTCCTTCCTTTGGGGGGATTTACCAAAAAACAAAAAACAAAAACGGAGTATTTACCACATACAGCTGATGACAAGTTAAGTAAGTAAAAAAAAGCTATTCATTGTCGCCTGTATTGTATGAAAAGAAAAAATATATATGTGTATAAAAAGATGCCAAGATTCTATTCTTTTGTAGTATTTTTGCAAAGCGTTTAAAAAATATTTAAAAGGTGTTTGAAATTATCTAAACTGTATGTTGATTTTTTGTATGTATAAAACGCTTTTGAGAGAGAGAGAGAGAAAGAGAGAGAGAGGAAGAGAGAGAGAGAGTCCTTATTAAGGATTCCTCAACAATAAACACACTCACACACACATATATGTGTATATATATATAATTATTGTGTGAATATATATAAATATTTATGAATGTATAGGTGTGTGCGTGTAAGTATGCATGTGCACGCGCCTGTACGTATGTGTGCGAGCGTTTATGTATTCCTATATGTACGTATATGTATTTATAAAAATGTGAGTGTATGTATATATTATATAGGTGTACGTGCGTATGCATCTATGTATGCATATGTATATTCATTCATGTATACGTGTGTATGTATATGTATAACTATATATATATATGTGTGTGTGTATGTGAGTAGGTTTATTTATGTATGCGTCTTGTGTCGTGTAAGGAACAAAAAACAGAACCCCCAAATTGAAGAAGCCGGTCACGTGATGGGCACTGACCTCCTGACCCCAACATGGCTTCTTTTATATAAAATCGATGATTTGTTGACAAAACCGTTTTTTACCCCCCAGTCCAGAGAAGTAAGTATTTTTGAAGAATTTTATTTACGTTTTTCCTCTTTAGTCTTTGATGTCCATCTCAAATCAGGGTTGATGTTTTTTTTCTCAACCTTCACTCACGCTTTTGTAAGGGTTTTTTTTTCTCAAGACTTTTTTTTCGGAGTTGGTCGGGGTGTTATACAAGGGCTGGACACAACAGAGATGCTCATTTCTAGTTTTTCTCATCATAACATTTTTTTTTTTAGATGAACGAATTTACCCACCCCCCTTTTTTTTCTCTGTAATCGGGGCCACAGTTAAGACTGTGTAGAAAGTACACTACTTACTGATTCAAGATCTTAGCCCCCGTTCCCCAATATGTCGTGAAAAGATTTTGAAATATCATAAGTTAGCGTCAAAAAGGCAGAGGAAAGTTCCAGGTTTCTTGACAAATCCATTCCATTTACCTCTGTCAGATGTGTTTG